>JANRMT010062812.1:6608903-6626083 GCA_026402145.1 Polypterus bichir lapradei
TCGATTGCAACCAGTCGTCCTGTCCCTGCAGCTGAAAAACACCCCCACAGCATGATGCTGCCACCGCCATGCTTCACTGTGGGGACTGTATTGGACTAGTGATGAGCAGTGCCTAGTTGTCTCTACACATACCGCTTAGAATTAAGGCCAAAAAGTTCTATCTTGGTCTCATCAGACACCTGAAGGACTCTGAGATGGTGAGAAATAAGATTCTCTGGTCTGATGACTCCATCCATCCATTATCCAACCCGCTATATCCTAACTACAGGCTCACGGGGGTCTGCTGGAGCCAATCCCAGCCAACACATGGCGCAAGGCAAGAAACAAACCCCAGGGAGGGCGCCAGCCCACTGCAGGGCACACACACACACACACACCAAGCACACACTAGGGACAATTTGGGATCGCCAATACACCTAACCTGCATGTCTTTGGACTGTGGGAGGAAACCGTAGTACCTGGAGGAAACCCACGCAGACACAGGGAGAACATGCAAACTCCACGGAAGCGAACCCGGGTCTCCGGATAACACTATGCCACTGTGCCACCCCATTTCTCATATTTTTTTTCCATATTTACAAAACTTTTTAATTTTCCAACACTTTTAAGTCAAATCAATTCAAATTTTGTCACATGCAAATTATGCATACAGTACAATGTGTAATTTAAAACCAATGATTGTGTCTTTAAGAAGAATAATAAAAGGACAATAACATACATACATGACTTTACAAGTATCTCGCATCACAGGAAGGAGACCAGGGCTCACGTACTGGGTCCTCCCTGTGTGGAGTTTGGATGTTCTCCCTGTGTCTGCGTGGATTTCCTCCGGGTGTTCCAGTTTCCTCCGACTGTCCAAAGACATATAGGTTAGGTAGACTGGTAATACTAAATTGGCCCTAGTGTGTGATTTGGGTGGGTGGGTGTGCTCTCCCAGCATTGGACTGGCATCCTGCCCAGGGTTTATTCCTGCCTCATGCCCTGTGCTGGCTGGGAGAGGCTCCAGCACCCCCTGTGACACTGTTCAGGAATAAGCAGGTTAGAAAATGACTGACTGACTGATACGACTATGGACCTGCCTTCATTTTATATTATATAGCTTATGTCTGTAGCCCTGAGTAAACGTATCCACACTAAGAGTGAATTAACGGCTTATAGGCTTTTGGGTCAACAGGGAAGTCTCTGCAGTAAAGGCAAGGGGGGCACTGCCCACCTCCTGTCTCCAACCGATGTGCCAAAATTGAATAAAAAGTAAACTCACTTCAATAGCATATTGCTAAAATGTTGACAACAAGCTGAACTTTGTCATCATAGTCAATTTTTTTCGAGTTTTCCATGATATGCTAAATGCAATATCTAATCTAGAAACATATTTTTTTGTAGAGAAATGTAGATTTTCTTTGTGCCTGGTGTGTCTAGCTTGTTTCAGAGTTGCTGGGGCAGGCCCTTCGACTCTACAATGTCCTCGGCACAACTTTACTCAGATGTGTCCAAGTGCAGCCTGAACTTTTCAAATACAACTTGGGCCTTTTAAGTGATCCATTGGATGATTTTTGTGATGCAATTTAAAGTGTGTGTGACTTTGTACCTCTCACTGTCTTTGATCAGTTGTCATTATTATCATGTATCATGTTGATTTTATCATGAATCAATATGATTTAGCACTTTACCTATTGAATAAGAATTGGTAATTTATGGATACTCATTTGTGTTTCTTCTTGCAGTGTTGAGGATTTAATGCTGATGTTGAGATATGTTTTACTACTGTCATTTGGTGGTTCTAATGTATGTGGATAGATCTTCATTTTGTGTTTTGTTATGGCATTTTTCAGCTGACATTTCATCATCGCTGATGTTGGTAGCCTGTGAAACATAGGATCTCTCCCTTCCTTAGCAGCCCTCTAACATGGCTGCCACCTCTCCGATCTTCCACAGCTACGATGATCTTTTCTCTACTGCGTTCATGGCCTTAACATTCACGACGCCGGCTCCACCTCACACTGCTCACTTGAAGTCAGTTGGGGCAAAGCCATCTGCGCTCACTTTCCCCAATTCTGTGAACCTTTCCCCAAGGACTCAGTATCCTTACCGAAACTCTGCTGGCCATATAAACAGGCCAATGGAATTAAGCAGAGGAGCAGGTCTCATAATTGCTATTCTTTCTTTGCTTACTCATCTTTATCACACATATCTCGTATCCCAGAATTACACACATCAGCATATCCCAGAATTTCCATGCCAAAACATTGTTGGTTAGTAGCATCACAAAGCTGGGGTCTGAAAAGGTGAAATGACACATTAGCACAGAGCCAACATCTGTAGCCAAACTGCTATACTTATAACTTTCACCAAGGGAATAACACATGATAATTTCCATGACCAGAGGAAGGGGGCTATGCAGAGTGGGTGATGTAGTAGGCTATTGTGTGAATCCCATCACAGCCTTTATAGAAGTGAATTCGGCATTGTCTTTACTTTTTGTAAGAAAAGATGCTTCCCACTTGCATATTTTTTTTATCAGACTGACAATAAATCTGAATCCCAGTGAGAGAAATACATGTAGGCCCAAGAGAAACTGTAGAGGAGAGCAAGTATGTGTTTCAAGGAGTGGCCTTGACAGCAAAAAGCAGTGAGAAACAAGTATAAAGCTGCAATGCCAATAGTTATATTGTATGCATAAAACTTTGCCTCAGATTTGGCAGTGATATTATTAATTGTGTTATTTGTTATTAATGTGCAGTATAGGTATATGGGTATTTAATTGAATATACTGGGAAGCGCAAGGCCGAAGGGCTTTGAACTAACTATAACTACTGGAGTGTCAGAACTTGTTCTGTGAAACTAAGACACTAATTGCTTTTCCCAGACCTCATATGAACATAATGCAATAAAGCAAAGAACTGAACCTCGAGATGAAAGGATCAATGCATCATTTTTTTATCACAGCATCATATCTTACTGGAATGAACATTGGAGTAAGATCACATACAGTGGTTAAAACCTGGAGAGGGAGTAGTCATTTGTCTTGATCTCCCAGAGGTGTTTTATTTCTTAGTTTATCTGAAATGCAATCAGTCACTGATTTTCTTATTTTCTCTATTTGTGGATCGACACCCTCACCAGGATTTCCGATAGTTCTTTGTATTTCCCACCCCAACTGTCACTACGAATCTAAATTGGAATACAAATGAATGACTGCATTTGTACAATGTTCTTTATACATTCAAAATGTCCTGATGATTCATTAGATTAGTGACCCATGAGGCAGTAAATAGCATACCGGGTTAAGGTGATGGGCAGCCTCTGGGCTAGAGTCATTTTTGGGGACCTATCTACTCAAAATACTATGAGTGGTAAACATATCAACTTCAAGGTCTCAGAGTCACACAGAGTAAAGTAAATGACTGCTACAGAGTCTTAAATTTAAAATGAATAGCAAAAATCAGAAGTACAGAAAAATATGGGCTTAATCTCTGAAATTGTGATAGACAATGCATGCATTATCGAAGCTTATATCTTTAACTAGCTGTCCCCCTCGGCTTTACCCGCGTAGACGTGAAACAGGACAGTGAGGACGGGCCTGCCCGGCTCCCTACTCCAGACGTCACATTTCTTCTCCCTTCGGCCCAGAGCCTCTGTCTCAGGTTAGCGTGAATATATCGCTCCTGCAAGAGAACTATGATTCTTAGCGCAAAATCACCCAATCTAAATCCACTAAGTAGTTCTCTCGTTCGCTAGCTAAGCGGATGTAAGATATGCCCCAAGGCTGGCGCATGAGTGAGATGGGCCCCGCTTCTCTTCCCTCGGCCCGCTGCGTCTCTCTCGGGTTCACATAAATAAATCAGTACTGCAAGCGATCTATGACACTTAGCGCAATGAGAGAGGTCGTAAAATCAACTAGAATGTTCAAGCAAATTATAGATAAAAAACCCAATCTTAATCTGTTAAGTGGTCCTCTGGTGGAAAGCGGACGGACAGATAGACAGACATTGGATTTTATATAAATAGAGATTAGCCATTGCTGCACTAGATGACAAGTAATAAAGTAATCATTATAAACCAAGATTTGAATAGTGAATTATAGAACCCTATTGCAAATGTTTACAAAATATCAAATACTGCACAGGCTGTTCTGTGCGAGTATTAACACGTTTCTGGATTTCTTTGCATCAAAGCCCAGATGACAATCAGAGTTAAATGATTCAGTCATTCTTGTCCCACTGTGGATCTGAGCCTGTTGTGACAGGTGATGCAAATGTGACCTGAGCTGTGAAGCAGCAGTGCTAACCTCAGTGCCACTCCCCCACAGTGGCATCATTTAGTAGGTGCTTTCAGGACTTTAGATCCCCCTCCACAATGGAAGGAGGGTGGGAGGAAGTGTGACCAGAGCATTACCTCCCCCAGAGTGCTGGGTGGCTGCTCCCCTGGGTTTCAGTGGTGCCGAATTGGATTTGGATAGAGCCCTGTTGGGATCTGTGGGCGCCTCCAAGGGGTGCTGTAGCTGCTGCTGAGCCCTACAGCCCTAACCCCGCAAGTGCTGCCGGAAATGGGTAAATAAGCACTTTAGGGTGTCTTACAAAAGGGGCCAGCAGACACTACTTGGTGAGCCAGCGTCGGGAGGAGGGAGACAAAGCTTGCCGGGAGAAGTGGAGGAGGAGAAAAGTAAAGAAAAAGGAAAGAGAAAAGGAGAAATATTGTGTTGTGCAGGGGACTGTGTTTTTTCTTGTGGGGAACTGGGAAGGTGTTTCCCACAAAGGAAAAAGGAAAATAAAATTTGTGTGTGCTTGCACTTGTACCTCCTGCGTCTGTCTATGTTGGGGTTGGCTTCACAATGTATACATAAATACTGTATACTGTATATATGTATATATAAAATGTTATGGTGCTAAGACGTTGCATTAGCCTGAGGGTCAGTCACCCATATTATGAGCATTTCAGTAATGAATCTCATATTATGAGTGGCTCATTTTCAGGAAGATGTAACTTCTTAGCACCCCACTCTGTTCAAGATTTAACGGGTTAGACAAAAACTAACTAACCTCCGTTGTAGAAATGAACAGCTTGGACTCCCATAAAAATGGCAAAGTCTGCAATATCAAAAAACAGAATTCCATCTAGTGCAGCAACAGTGAGAAGTTATTTTAAGAATAGCGAGTCACCTTAAAGAGTCATGTAAAGGGCAAAAAATCCATACATATCAGAGAGCAACTCCAAACAACTAAGGAAAGTGAAATCAGAATTGTGCATCCAGTGAAGCAAGGGATTTACATTATTGTCATGATCAGAAGACTTTGTTAATTCATTGTAGCCTTTTCTGGACATACTTTCTTCAATTAGAATGCATCCAATTTGGCTTCTCCGTGTATGGAAGCATCCCATAATGATTTACGAGGCCCGCAGGACATGACAGTGTCCTGCCATGAGCAGAACTTTCATGAACATGTACTGTAAGATTGTTGCTGAGATGCTTTGGGTATTCATAATGTCATGACCCGATCAGTACTTCAGCCTTCCACCCTGCATGTGCTTTAAAAAAATAAATAAATAAATAAACTTGCAGTATTTTCATTTGAAGAGCACATTAGCTGACAATAATGCGAATACAATGAGTACTGACGTGGGATATATAACCATGAACTGTGTGTGCTGGCAACCCAGCACTGCATGGATAAATTGCATGCATAATTAGCCATGTGCTGGAGCTACGATCTTAAAACAAGTCATAAGGAACGCTCCCTCTCCCCCTGCCCCCCGAAAGAAAACGTATACAACCTTGTAAAGTAATAATAATCTATACTAATAAAAGGCAAAGCCCTCACTGACTGACTGACTCACTGACTGACTCACTCACTGACTCACTCACTCATCACTAATTCTCCAACTTCCCGTGTAGGTAGATGGCTGAAATTTGGCAGACTTATTCCTTACAGCTCACTTACAAAAGTTAAGCAGGTTTCATTTCGAAATTCTACACGTAATGGTCATAACGGTAGATAACGGTCGACAACATCCGCCATGTTGAACTTTCTTATTTATGGCACCATCTTCACGAAATTTTGTAGGCGGCTTCCCTGCGCTAACCGAAACTGATGTATGTACTTATTTCGATGGTATGACGCCACTGTCGGCCGCCATATTGATCTTTCCAACGTCACTAATTTTCCAACTTCCCGTGTAGGTAGAAGGCTGACCCCATCTTCACGAAATTTGGTAGGCGGCTTCCCTGCACTAACCGAAACCAATGTACATACTTATTTCTGTGGTATGACGCCACTGTCAGCCGCCATATTGAACTTTCCAATGTCACTAATTCTCCAACTTCCCGTCTAGGTAGAAGGCTGAAATTTGGCAGGCTCATTTATTACAGCTTACTTACAAAAGTTAAGCAGGTTTCATTTCGAAATTCTACACGTAACGGTCATAACGGTCGATAACGGTCGACAACGTCGGCCATGTTGAACTTTCTTATTTATGGCCCCATCTTCACGAAGTTTGGTAGGCGGATTCACTGTGCTAACCAAAACCGATGTACGTACTTATTTCGATGTTATGACGTCACTGTCGGCCGCCATATTGAACTTTCCAACGTCACTAATTTTCCAACTTCCCGTGTAGGTAGAAGGCTGACCCCATCTTCAAGAAATTTGGGTGGCTTCCCTACGTTAACCAAAACCGATGTGCGTACTTATTTCGGTGGTATGACGCCACTGTCGGTCGCCATATTGAATTTTCTAACCATCACTAATTCTCCAACTTCCTGTGTAGGTAGAAGGCTGAAATTTGGCAGGCTCATTCCTTACAGATTACTTACAAAAGTTAAGCAGGTTTCATTTCGAAATTCTACGCGTAACGGTCATAATGGTTGACAATGTTCGCCATGTTCAACTTTCTTATTTATGGCCCCATCTTCACGAAATTTGGTAGGTGGCTTCCCTGCGCTAACCAAAACCGATGTACGTACTTATTTCAGTGGTATGATGCCACTGTCGGCTGCCATATTGAAGTTTCCAACATCACTAATTCTCCAACTTCCCGTGTAGGTAGAAGGCTGAAATTTGGTACTTATTTCGGTGATATGATGCCACTGTCGGCCGTCATATCGAACTTTTCAATGGTCTTTGTTACTTATGGGCCCATCTTCAAGAAATTTGGTACGCGGGTTCCCAACGCTAACTGAATCCTACTTACGTACATATATACGTCCATAGCCTGCAGCTCAGTCACCGTGTGAGGCGGCGTTGGGTCCCCCATCCCAACGCCTCCCATGTTGTTGGCTGCCTGCCTATATAAGGCGGTCTGTCGCTCCAGTCTCTACATTCCCTTCCTTGCTTCGCCAAGGTATTCACGTCTCCCTGCTGATAATAACAGCCTTTTTATTTAATCCACGGCTTCTCCGCTGTTTTATTGTTCATTTATTATGATTATAGTTATTGTGTAGGTATTTTAGACTTACTTTACATTGTTCAGGTACCCATTTCCTTTATCATTCCAACCGTACCCCCGTTAACATGTCTATCGAGGTGATCACCATCGATCAAAGAACTGTCACTTATTATATTGCACGGCCATATCAGGCTCACTCTTGATATCCGGAGGAACATTGTGTCTTATGTATTGAATGACTGGGACAGGTTCAAGGTGTGGACTGATGACGGTACAGGAGATAATTATACTACACAGGAGCACTAGAAGAGTGAAATGCTTAAGTGTACCGAAATGGCCAAATATTTTACACCTTTGGACAACCGCCAATGCCTCTTAAACAACTTAGATTCACAGGTGACGATTTCAGTAATGGACACTTTGATGTTTAGAAATGTTTAAACTCTCAAATGCTGGATGTGAAGTTATCAATGAAACTGGTTGTATACTTACAATGCTTGACAGATGCCGAATGTCTCTTCAACACAAGTCCTACAAATACTGTCGTAATTGAAACAAACCATGAAACTCAAACCGATTATGACAGCAGCAATTCAAGCTGTGAGATTTGAAACAAGATTACTGTTCACATGGCCAACTGTACGTTGCATGCTCAAGAGTAATAAGCTCAGCGCACAGCTACAGCTTGGTCATATTACAACTGGAGGGCCGAACTGACAACGTGGCATACAAAGAGATCCTTAACAAATAATTATTAGTATATTTTCCCTCAGTTTTAAAAAGGTTTAATTGTCTTCTTAATAAAAATTTTAAGGCAGTACTTCGCCGCTGCAAAGCGCGGGTATTTTGCTAGTAATAATAATAATAATAAAATGTATTACTGTTTACAGAGCATTTCTATCTTCTTCATGAAAGAAAAAAAGTGCAAAGTGTCTGCACAAAGATCAGAAGCCAAAGAGATGTTCCCACTGCACCCGGTACTGTGACTAAATAAAATGGAAGGGGCCAGTCTCATGCTGCCACCTCATGGCATGGCCAATGTGTGCCCCAAGACTGGAACTATGTGATCATCATGATCTCTATATATTGTGGCCATTTGTTATATTTTTGTGGTTATCACGTCATCCGTGTCTTTTGTTAATTGAGGCATGGTGGTGCAGTAATTAGCACTGCTGCCTCACAGCTCATATCACATTTTTGGCCAAACTGATCAGTCCTGCAAAGTTGGCAGCCCTCAGGGACAATTAAACACTATTATAAGCCACTCAGAATTAGTTCAGTCCCTGCTTCCCTATTGACTTCAATGCATTTCATGGAGTTGTTCCTGAACATTTTTGTGACTTCACCAAACTACCAGGCATGCTTATGAAATTGCTTTCTCATATATTTAGTGTCAAATCCCACCTTTGTGAAGTTTCTATTCACTCCCTGCCTTTGTGTGTATTTTTTTTTCTAGGTGCTACAGTCTCCCTTCCACATCTTATAGATGTGTATGAGTATATTTAGTGAGTATAAATTAACCCCACATGTGTGAGTAAGGGTCCTTGTGGATGAGGGAGGAAAACCAGAGTAATTGGCAAGACAATTCCACATGGGCAACCACTGTGCTTGAGATTCAAACCCAGGACACAGGTGTCTGAAAATACAGAGTGCCATCCAAGAGATGGAGGTTCAATGGCAGAGCCATGCCTGACAGACAGGGGTGTAAATAAAGAAACATGTCCTTTAGCTCACTTGCTTCTGCACTCTTTAGTGTTAATGATATGTAGTTGAATTTCTTTTCATAGTCTGATGTTCAGTGCCTTTTCTGTGCTTGTTAGAAGCATTGTGTTGGTGTTAGTTTTGAGGCGGGTGATGGCAACGAATCCAATCCAGCTTCAATTATCCATTATCATGTGGAGAAGCCTTTTTATTCAGTTGCTTGATGCTGGCCAGTATGTGACAAGGCAAATAGAAGAAATAGAAAATAAGTAAAGTATTAAGCATTAAAGTAAACAATATTCTGCTTTATGCTAACATTGTTGATTGATTTTGCGCTATTGTTCTTGTAAATTTTGAATGAGTCATATAAAACATTTATCCCAATATAAAATTGTACAATGCAGAGTCCTCCAGGACTTGGGTGGAGAATCACTAATGTATAGTTTTATTGAAGGCTGTAGTGTGTCAGTTTATCAAAAGCAGTTGACTTAGAAAGAGAATAATAGTAACCCTTGTCAATCAAGAATGGCAACAGACGAGCCATTACAAAAGGCTGCAGACGCAGCAAAGGAAAATGGAAGGAGTAAGGATGCAATTTGGAGAAGGTCAGGGCATTGTGGTTTTGATGAACGAGAATTTATGAAGTACATGCTGTTCAGAGATTCCAATCATCACAGTCGATCAGAAAAAAAAAACAGTATAATGGCAAATATGTGCTGTGGTGTGGTGAAGCTTCCTGGAGAGCTTTGACAGAGCATTGTGGAGAGGAGTCAACTAACTTCTACTTATGTCTTTTAATTATTCTGGCTGTAAACAAACAGCCGTTGTTCAAATATTGTTCATTCTTCTCATATGCTAACCACACTTCTGATTTCATTCTCTAGCTGTTTTTGGAATGAACAAAAATGTGATACTTAAATTTTGTTTTTTTACATTTTCTTGCTTCCTCCAATCTCGCACCAGTTTCTCAGACACATCAAATTTTGTTGCAGCAGTGTAGTTAACAATTTCTTTTGCCACTTCAACGACTTTTAATTTAAAACCAGCTTTATATTCTTCTGATCGAACACTCCATCGTAGATAAGGGATGCTCTTATGATAAAGGTTTATGAGGGTGTGAGATACACAACAACAACAACATTTATTTATATAGCACATTTTCATACAAATAATGTAGCTGAAAGTGCTTTACATAATGAATAGAAAAATAAAAGACACAGTAAGAATTAAAATAAGACAAAACTAATTAACATAGAATAAAATTAAGGTCCAATGGCCAGGGAGGACAGAAAAAACAAAAAAACTCCAGACAGCTGGAGAAAAAATAAAATCTGCAGGGGTTCCAGACCATGAGACCGCCCAGCCCCCTCTGGGCATTCTACCTAACATAAATGATCAGTCCTCATTGTATTTGGGTTCTCATGGAAGGACTTGATGATGATGGTCATGTGGACTTCTAGCCTTTAATCCATCAATGTAGGAACATCATGGTGCTTTGATTAGGTGGTGGTGGCGCAGGTCGCCACCACAGAAAATGGGAAAAGAACAGAAGAGAGAGTAGGGGTTAGTACATATTTTGGAGCCACCACGAATAGTAATGACAATTAATTGAATATACAGAGCATCAGGATTAAACTAAAGTGAAGTTATGAGAAAGCCATGTTAAAGTAATGTGTTTTTAGCAGTTTTTTAAAGTGCTCCACCGTATCAGCCCGGTGAATTCCTACTGTCAGGCTATTCCAGATTTTAGGTGCATAACAGCAGAAGACTGCCTCACCGCTTCTTTTAAGTTGAGCTCTTGGAATTCTAAGCAGACACTCACTTGAAGATCTAAGGATACGATTTGGAATATAAGGTATAAGACACTCCGATATATAAGATGGAGTGAGATTATTTAATTCTTTGTAAACCATAAGCAGTATTTTAAAGTCAATTCTGAATAACACAGGTAACCAGTGTAGTGACATCAAAACTGGAGAAATGTACTCGGATTTTCTTTTCCTAGTTAGGATTCTAGCAGCTGCATTCTGCTCTAGATGCAAACGATTTATGTCTTTTTTATGTAGTCCTGAGAGGAGTGCATTACAGTAATCTAGTCGACTGAAAACAAAAGTGTGAACTAATTTCTCAGCTTCTTTCAATGATATAAGAGGTCTAACTTTTGCTATGTTTCTTAATTGAAAAAATGCTGTCCTAGTGATCTGATTAATACGTAATTTAAAATTCAGGTTACAGTCAACAGTTACCCCTAAGTTATTTACCTCTGTCTTGACTTTTAATCCTAATGCATCAAGTTTATTTCTAATAACCTCATTATATCCAATATTGCCAATCACTAAAATTTCTGTTTTCTCTTTATTTAGCTTGAGAAAAATTACTATTCATCCATTTAGAAACACAAGTAAGACATTGTGTTAGTGAAACAACAAAGTCGGAGTCATCAGGTGCTATTGATAAATACAGCTATGCTGATGACACGCAGCTGTGGTAGCTCACGTTATGCCCCGAGATAATCTGACCTAACGGAAGCATGTAAATCGAGAAGAGCAGCTGACCCAGGAGCCTTGTGGAACACCATATCGAATATCATGTGTCTTTGAGTTATAATTACCACAACTAACAAAGAATTTTCTACCTGCCAAGTAGGATTCAAACCAATTTAAGACACTGCCAGAGATGCCCACCCATTGACTAAGGCGATTTCTAAGAATATTGTGATCAATGGTATCAAATGCGGCACTTAGATCTAAGAGGATGAGAACAGATAAACGGCCTCTATCTGCATTTACCTGCAAGTCGTTTACTACTTTAACGAGTGCAGTTTCTGTGCTGTGATTTGTTATGAAACCCGACTGAAACTTATCAAGAATAGCATTTTTATTTAGGTGATCATTAAGCTGCATAATGACTGCCTTCTTTAGAATTTTACTTAAGAAAGGCAGGTTAGAAATAGGTCTAAAATTTTCAAAAGCAGAGGAGTTGAGATTATTTTTCTTGAGTAGGGTTTTAACTACAGCAGTCTTTGACAGTCTGGGAAGACCCCCGTATCCAAAATTATCACGCCTGATACTTTTTTGAAAAAACTTGTTGGTATAGGGTCAAGGACGCAGGTGGAGAGTCTCAGTTGAGAAATTATTTTATATAAATCAGGTAAATCTATCCTAGTGAAAGAGTTTAATTTGTTTATAATGGAGTACTGGGGCTTAAGAGGATCCACAGTGTTGGGGAGATGTACTATAATATTTCTAATATCATAAATTTTTTGATTGAAAAATACAGCAATGGCCTCACAAGCTTCACTGGCAGTATTTTGGAGGCATTCCTTTGAGTTACCTGGGTTTAGCAGATGATCAATTGTAGAGAATAAGACTCTGGGATTATTAGCATTGTTATTTATAATTCTAGAGAAATAACAGCGCCTCTCAAGACGGACTGTGTTATTGTATTCTGTTATTTTAATCTTCAATATCTCATGCAGCACAGTGCAAACGACACTTAGGAATAGTTCAGGTATTACCTTGTGGTCATATAGGTGCAATACATAAAAAAAGAGAGTGTGCTCCATGGTTAGTCTCTCATGTGGGCGTTAGCATATCATAAGCTCTTGGACCAATAGTGTGAGGTAACTTATCAATATCCATGAGTGAGGGGGATCCTACAAAGAAAAACACAAGAGGAAATGGAAAGCCAGACAGTCAGTTTTGCAATGAACTGAAATGATCTATTGTGATGATGCTGTGAATTGTTCATTAGATGTTGATACAGAAAGTGAAATGGATGCATGATATACCATTATACGAGTGAACTACCATGATATGCCAGGTGAATTTGGTCGTGTGAAGCTTCAACATGGTGTGACAGTAGCCATGTGACAAAAAGGCAAAAACATATTGCAAGGACAAACAAGATGTTAGCCTTCGTACGCACTGCTCACAATGCGGCAACTGTAAATTTTCGTGTCAGGGAAAACGTGGAAGTCACTAAGCCTTGAGCTATGGTATCCTGCAGTAACACTCATGTGGTAAATATAATGTTAAGGAGGCTATAGCTATGCAATAAAACTAGACAAGACACGTTCAGAACAAATCTGTACATCAAGAAATAACAGTGATGAATAACCGTGCTATGCAATAATCATATAGTGGACTTGAAGCTTGCTTATCACACCCTCATTACTGGAATAGAAATGGACTGTTTTGTTTATTCATCCATCAATCCATTTTCTACAGCTGTTTGTTACAAGGCCATTGAAACTGAAGCTTCCTTCAGCAACAACAGAATTACTCGATGGTGTGACACCAGTCCATCACAGAACACACTCACGTACTCACTCATGAGGGACGTGCTCATAGCAAAACAATTATGAGTTATCTCTTAATGTAACGTGAACATTGTGGAATATCAGAAGAAAACAGAATAGCTGGAGAAAACCCATAGGGACCATGTGGAAAATCTGCTAACTCCACACAGCGACTAGATAGGTCTAAAACCGAAACCAGGTCTGAGGAGCTGACGGAGCACAGGAGAGGTAATGTTTAGTTTATCCAGAAGGTTTGCTGATTCAATCAGCACCATGTAATGCTTAGCAAGTTCCTTAACCAGCCTGTGCACCAAAAGTAAAAGTAAAATATGTCCTTGTGAACAATTTGAATGCATCTCTGTGCTTTTACAGAGCTTTAATGTACAGTAGCATAAAGATTAGAATGGCATTTTATTACATAAAAAGGCTGTTGTTTCACTTGTTTTTATTTCTAATGTTAACTTAAAAGACTGCAGTATATATCTTTCAATATTTTTAAACCAGGAGAAGTACAGTAGGTTATTTAAAACGTAATGTTGTAAGTTGTGTCCTAAAATTCATACTAGTGTGAAAGATAACAATTAAGTTGCATGCCAATTCAGTAAAAGTAACATCTAGGCCTATTGAATTAAAAAAAGTGGCAGAATACCTGTCGCTATCTGTATCATTTCCCCGCATTTAATTTCTAATGTTCTACTGTTTTAATTAACAGCAATTCTGTTTTAACCCTAATCCACACACCTCCGGAAGGAAAGTTAGAGTACCTTAAGTCAGAAAGTACATGCGGACATAAGAAGAATGTGCAGACTCCGCATAGATAGCGACCAAACAAATGAACAGCTTTTATTTTATACAGCAACTTTCTATAGTGAGCACCATCTCAAGGAGCATTAGAAATACAAAAACATAAAATGTATAGTACACATGTTTAGAAATCAATACAGTACAATTTGCCGTCCTTTTTTCTTCCTTGATTTACCCCTTTGCTCCACAGTTTAAAATTACAAATCAAGCAATTCAGACATGATTAAGGGACGCATTGCAGACTTTCATTTAATTTTAGGGTATCTGCATACATTTCAGTCACACTGTGTAGAAATGACATCACTTTTAATACACTTTTTAATCACATTTGATTTGTTATTTATGAATTGTGGTCCACAAGCTGATAATCACTAGGGAAAAGTGACTTTTAAAATGCTCAGATTCATTAATGTATTATATGCTTACTGTGAAAACCAGGGACGCTTTAGCCGCCCCAACTCTGACACAGACAGACACTGACACAAGTCCAGCACTCTCAGCAAATGTTTATTTATAGTGGGGAAGCGCTCTTCCCTCGCTCCCTACAACAGCACAGTTCAAGCACCAAATACTCAAGTAAACACAGTCCTTTCTTTCTTCTTGTCTCTCTCTTTCTTTTCTTTGCCTCACTTTAGCTTGCAAGCTTTGTTCACCTCCTCCTGACTATGGCTCCTAGAGTTGTGGCATCTGGCTTCTTTTATAGGGCACCCGGAAGTGCTCCAGGTGCTCCATGACCTTCTCCTGGCAGCACTTCCATGCGACAAAGTACTAAGCTGTAACCTACAGCACCCCCTGGTGGCATTCTCGGAACCCAACAGGGCTGCTCTAAACTCCAACTCCCAGCATACTGCGGGAGTCCTTGGTGCTACATCAACCCAGTGGGAAGATAATGCCCCTTGGTCCTTCCACCCAGCTGGTGTCCAGGCCGAGTAATGGCCCTGGCATTCCGTCACATTACTTAAGCATTTATCTGTAACAATTAAAGCTGTTAGCTATCACTGCCAATATTTCATATTTAAATACATGATTAAAGAGAATAAAACCATCTGACCACTTGTGGACAGTAACAGTTTTTGTTTCAGTTCCACACCTTCCTGTTCCACTCCTCTTTACATGTTGTGTTCGTCTCTCTCTTGCTCCTCCATGCAGTGCTTCTTCCGTCTCAGTCTGTCTCCAGTCTAAGTGCAGGTGTTTCAACTAAACTTATGTCAACCTGGGAAATCCACATCGGGTTAAGGCAATCCTTTAACTCCATGTCACCAGTGACATGTCCATCCATGCTAACTGGCTGCCTGCTGTCACTTGAATGTTATGGCTAAAGGTGTCTGTGGATCACTGGCTGAAATCTGGAAGTTTGAAATGTCAATCCAAATTGAATCTTAGCATTTGTTCACCTATAGTCCTTTTTGTAAAATACATTTAGGAAGTGTAACATGGAATTATTTGAACAGGTTCCTGTCAGACTCAAGTGGTCTGCTGTGAGCTTTGAGTTTAGTACAGGCAGTCCCAACGTTACAAACAAAATCCATTCCTAAGTCACATTTGTAGGTAAGTCAGAGTAGGTACATACAGTTCTTACTTAATATCAGTTTGTCAAATGTTTGTCTTAGTATACCATATGTATTTAACTTTTATTAGAACATTAGAACACTCTAGACGAGAACAGACCATTCAGCCCAACAAAGCTTGCCAGTCCTATCCACTTATTTCTTCCAAAAAAACATCAAGTCGAGATCTAATAGTCCCTAACGTCTTACTGTCTACCAGACTACTTGGTAGCTCATTCCAAGTGTCTATTGTTCTTTGTGTAAAGAAAAACTTCTTACTGTTTGTGTGAAATTTACCCTTAACAAGTTTCCAACTGTGTCCATGTGTTAGTGATGAACTAATTTTAAAATAACAGTCTCGGTCCACTGTACTAATTCCCTTCATAATTTTAAACACTTCAATCATGTCACTTTTTATTCTTCTTTTGCTTAAATTGTAAGGGCTCAGCTCTTTTAATCTTTCCTCATAATTCAACCCCTGTAGCCCTGGAATCAGCCTAGTCGCTCTTCTCTGGACCTTTTCTAGTGCTGCTATGTCCTTTTTGTAGCCTGGAGACCAAAACTGCACACAGTACTCCAGATGAGGCCTCACCAGTGTGTTATAAAGCTTGAGCAGAACCTCCTTAGACTTGTTCTCCACACATTGTGCTATATAACCTAACATTCTGTTAACCTTCTTAATGGTTTCTGAACACTGTCTGGAAGTTGATAGTGCTGAGTCCACTATGAGCCCTAAATCCTTCTCATAGGGTGTATTTTCGATTTCCAGACATCCCATTATGTATTCAAACATAATATTTTTACTTCCTACATGTAATATGTTACATTTACTGACATTACATTTCATCTTCCACAAATCTGCCCAAGCCTGTATGCTGTCTAAGTCCCTTTGTAATTCAGATTCCAGATTATTTGCCAATCCACCTATCTTAGTATCATCTGCAAACTTAACCAGCTTGTTACTTCTATTCCTATCTAAATCATTTCTATATATTAAAAATAGCAGCGGTCCCAGCACTGACCCCTGTGGAACACCACCCTTAACATCGGCCAGTTCTGATGAGGTTCCTCGCACCATCACCCTCTGCTTCCTGTGTCTGAGCCAATTCCGAACCCATCTACAAACATCACCTTGAACTCCCACTTCTTTTAATTTGATGCCGAACCTCTCATGTCACACCTTATCAATGTAAGTGTTTTATGCATATAAAACACTTAAGAAACACTTCCGAGCACACCAAACCATCTTAAATATAATATTACAGTACTAGCAGAATACCCGCGCTTCGCAGCGGAGAAGTAGTGTGTTAAAGAAGGTATGAAAAAGAAAAGGAAAAATTTAAAAAATAACGTAACATGATTGTTAATGTAATTGTTTTGTCATTGATATGAGTGTTGTTCCCATATCTATCTATCTATCTATATATCTATATATATATATATAT
>JANRMT010062812.1:6631083-6648860 GCA_026402145.1 Polypterus bichir lapradei
AGCACTACTCGAGTGGTTGCGGGTAAACTACATTTTAAAAGACGGTATAACAGAACAGGTAAGTAGTACTAACAGCAGCTAAAATGTATATGGATCATCTCTCGGTAGTTGATCCCTTTTGAAAGGCGCTACACGACGGCTGTGGTATAGAAATTACATTTTCTATGTGAACGTTCAAATTTCTGCCTCTGGTAATGTGCCTTAACGGTATTACCAGTAATTAAAGAAAAATTGTTTTGTGTCCTCTGCAGTGTTAAGAGAGAAAGGCTTTGGTTTGGGATAAAATGAAAAAAGGTGTAAAGAAAGGAAAGTTGCATTTTTCTTTTATATAGTATAGAGAGATGTGTTCGGTGACGTTATGATCGCCTTTTGGGGACAGTCGCGGTGGGTCTTGTGTAGACTGGTGAGACGTCTCTGCCATTAATCGGCTGTGATGGCACTGTCAGTCCTTCACTCGTGTGCGTGTCTTCAAAATCCGAGCTGAGGACCTCATAATCATATACGTGCAAAAGAAAGTGTGAATCGCCTTAATATTATTTTGCCGTGGTGTAGAAAAGGGGTCCCATGTTTGCACTTGTCTGGGCTATAGCTCAGGGGAAGGATGAAAAAAATTAAAAGTGCTCACTTTGATTTAAGGCAGAAGCGCGCCGGCTGCTCGACTTTTGCTGGGAAGGAGACCCCAGTTTTTGTACACACGTTCCACAAATGAGACACACGGGTTTACCGGCAATATCAGTAAACATATACTTGGCCTCCCATCGGTTTTTAAAGGCTCTATTTTCAGAATTAACTTTTCTCTTCGGCATCGTGTGGGCTAGCTTCGCAATAACTTACAGTATCATAAGCTAGACTTGATTAACGTGGTAAGTGTTCGGCAAGGCAGCTGAAGCGCTGCATTATGGGATCTGTAGTTTATTGTGTTACCAGCGCTTCATATCCCCAGGCCATTAATAACAATAATACAGTATATGAAATGATCTCGCGGGCCGGATATAATTACACGCCGGGCCGGATGTGGCCCGTGGGCCTTGAGTTTGACTCATATGGACTAAATAGAACTTGAAAAGAAATATTTTTTGGAATGTGATCGCGCAAGTCAGATCTAGAACGACAGTACATCGAGCCCGCGTGCTATTGTGGTTTTGCTTGTGTGCTTCAGTAAGTTACCATCCCCTCGCTCTTACTTTTCTATCGTTCATCTAATGAATACACTGAGTATGGCTTTACCAAAACAATCATTGATCGCGAATATAGTATCCATTATTCATGAAGCTTCAATAGGTGATCTGTCTTTCTGCGTTAACCGCATGCGTTTTCATACGTCTCAAACTAAGGGGATGCGAGGTTAAAATAAATCGAGAAGCGCGCGTACATACTTAGTGCATCCCCTCTCGGGACTCGAACCTCGGACGCGGGCGCTACAGGCGAATGCTTTATTATCGCGCCACTGCGTGTGGTTTATCTATTTGAGCGTAGCAGTGTAATTCGGTTTTTATTCAGCACTCTTTGGAACTGTTGCTTTTTGTCTGCGCACTGCGTCAGTTCACGTGAGCCGCTGAATATGGTTTTATATGTCACTCGCTCGCTTCTAATTGTTTCGCTGCCTTCTTAATTATATAATGCATGTTTTCTAAAGCGTGTTTTGTAGCTCTTCCTGGCTTTCTACGTAATGCGTGATTACGTGAGAGGCGTGATGATGTCATACGAAACTACGCCCCTCCAGCTGAACTCCATTAAAGTAAATGGAGAAAAATAGCTTCTAGTTATGACCATTATGCGTAGAATTTCGAAATGAAACCTGCCCAACTTTTGTAAGGAAGCTGTAAGGAATGAGCCTGCCAAATTTCAGCCTTCTACCCACACGGGAAGTTGGAGAATTAGTGATGAGTCAGTCAGTCAGTCAGTCAGTCAGTGAGTGAGTGAGTGAGTGAGTGAAGGCTTTGCCTTTTATTAGTATAGATATAACAACAGTAATAATCCAGTACTAAAAAGTAATTACATAAAAAGCATACTGAAGAGAGAGAGAGGGGATCTTTATTCTCTAAAATTGTTCTAACTGTTAACCGACTAAGGCCTAAAGCTTTTCTAGTGACTGTTGGCATTTCACCTGTGCCTGATCGCTTTATTCTTTCCACTTTATTTTCAGTCATGATCGTTTTCCTTTTCTTTGATTCATCACCAGCATTTGCATCGGATTTATGCTTGGGTGACACAGTTACATGAATAAATCAGAGAAACATTTAAGCCAAATACAAAGTGTTCATCATAGTGTTAACAGCAAGATGATCTGACTTCCATCCTTGAACAGACGAACTGCTAAAACCAGAAGCTGAGCAATGTTGTCTTGAGCGTCACAAAGTATTGTAGTGCTGTTCATTTGTTATTATGAACTGTTTTATTTAACTCAAATTTTTAATATAGTAGGCTTTATGGCAGTCCATTCTTAAGTACGAGTTGTCCATAAGTTGGATATTTTTACCTCAGGGACTGCCTGCAATCCTCAGTCCAAAACACTTGGAGAATTACTGGTGTATATACAATTTTTAAATAACTAGAGCACAGGCAGATTAAACAATTTGCTCAAGGTCAGTATGAAGAAGGAAATCGAAGCTGAAACTCATGGCTTAGAGTCCACTTCCTTAAATACTACGCCACATCAGGACTTAAATTCAGAATTCTGAGACTGTGACGTAACAGTTTTAATCAGTATGCTGCAGTGCCATCTTAACATATCTAATCTTACCACTATTTTCTGGCACAGTGTTTCAGTTCAGTCATACAGCTTCTACCAGTAGCCCAATGTTTTCATGATCACATCAGTGTTTTCAGACACATTTGTATTTTTTTCAAGTTAAGAACAAAGGTCTAGAGAAGCTCACAGAGGGTCATGGGAGCAGCCAAGTAACCGTATCACATGATAATTACACAATAGCTCAGTTATCGATTAGTACTTTACCAAGCAATAAGATTTTAATGAAATCCTCTCACACAAGATAATCTGATGGTGCATCCTTTTTTCTGCCAGCGTTTCTTTTCACAGAGGTTTACACAAACTTGGGACATAGACATTCATTTATCGTTTTTATTTGGTGTTTATCATTTTCTTATTCATTAAAGAGATTTGCTATACCAGCAAAATGAAATGGCCTGGCAGCATTAGGACAGATATTCCCTATTCTCTGGGGTTGATATAGTCGCACACCACTGATGGAGAGCTGTTCGCAGTCACAAGGAGATTATAACAACTCCATGGCCTCTGTGAAACCATGATGCATATTTCATTCCCTTGGGGCCTCTAACAGAATTTCACGTTTAATCAGCAGCGGCTTGTATTACCAATCTTGCATTTCGTATGAATTATGCTGAAAGCCTTCATTATTTCCTGTTATTATAGTGTGTAATCGGTACACCTGTAAACCTGAATGGCAATCTTCAAGGAAAAACAATACAATAGTCTGGCTAGTACTGTAATGGAGCTTCATATGTTAGTTTAATTATAGAAAGGTACAGCATACAGACAGAAAAAAAATTGATCAAAATGAAAAAAGCACAAATAAAGAAACACATTCAAGAAATTGCAACCGTATTTGTAGTGAGCCCCATGTCTGGGGAAGTTAATTTAATTTGCTGTTCTTTTTTATTCCTTTCAGTTTACAGTCCCTATTATTGGGAATGAGATATTGATTGAATGCACTGGGCTTGCGCCTCTGACCTCACCAAGCCAAGAGGTGGCATATCATTTTAATACAGAAGCATTAAATCAAAGACATTTTAAAACATAATCTATATATTAAATATCAAAGTCAAAGCTGTCCATATTTCAGTTCTTTAATTATGTACATAAAAATATACAGAGTAAGAGAGAAAGAGTGAGAGAGAAAGGGAGATTCTTCTTTCCCCTTTTTAATTTTTCATCTTGGTTCTTCTAAATGCATTATTCATGTTTGGCTTAAGGATTTTTCAAGTCTGTGGGTATATTACCACTAATGGGCAGAAATGATTTACAGGGACACCTTTGCAGGATGACATTTTATTTGATAGGTGGCTGACAATTTCTTTATTCTATCTAGTGACAAATTTAGATGGACAGTATGGACTATTGCTTGATTACCAAATAGTGGCACTTCCATTCATCCATCCATTGACTGTCTTAAACTAGCTACCCATTACCCACATCTTCCTTTTCTTTGCAGTGCAGCATCAAGTGGAAAGCGATCCATCCTACCCAGGACGAGTGCACTGCTAAGCAAACTGACACACACACTCACACAAACACGCACACACACGCACACACACACACATATTTACTTTTTATTAGTACATACCTCTTAGAAACATATGTTATAGAATTAAAGGAACACTGTAACCAAAAATAACACTTTTTTAAATGTTACTTACTCCACACTGTTTGTAGTGATGGGCGAGAAGAAAATTTAATTTCATGTTTTCATGCAGAGCAGAGAGAAAACAAAATTAATATAAAAGATGCAATAGTGAGGAATGCTGTACAACAGCAAACAATGTGAAGAACATCCATAAAAAATCTCACATTACTAGTGTGTTATATTCACATGTCCGTTATCCACTCATATACTCAAAACTTGCAAAAGGCATGCATTTTTTGCAAAACTATTATCAAATGGTTACTTCCAGAAAAATGAGTAGGAAGTGCATTCCCATAGTATTGTGCTTTTGAACTGACGATTTTCCTCTCCCCTTCATTTGCTGGTCCTGTCTTCAGTTCAAAAGTGCAGTATTACTGGAAAGTGTTACCTTTCTTTGATATGCACTGATTATTCAAGAAGTACAGTATCTGCTTAACAATATTTTAGAAAAATGCATGTGTTTTGCAAATTTTATATAACTGATATATGGATTATGCCACACATATAATATTTTTTTTCATTGACTAGTTCATATTGTTTGCTGTTTTACAATACTGATCACCATTTGGTTCTAATATATCATAAACTTTTTTATGTCTATTCTGCATAAGAAACATATAAACATAACATCTATATATAAAATCCTAAGCCTAAAAGTGCAACGATTTTGTGAAACGATTTTATGTGATGTTTTTATGTGACTTATTTTGTCATGCTTTAAATCGGGCCTATTTAAAAACCTACATATACAGTGGAACCTCGAGATACGAACAGCTCTGTATACAAGAAATTCAAGATACGAGGAAAGAATGAGCGAAAAATTCGGATCTAAATACGAGCATTGGCTCGCGTAACGAGCCAGGAGCCAGGCTGTGGGTATGCGTGACGCGTTTCCCGATCCGCCTCAACTCGGGGATTCACCCAAGCTGACGCTGCCAGCCCGTCAGCTCACTCAGTGTTCCTTGTTCTCCTGTAGCATGAGGATCTACGCGTTTGTGCGCTTGTGATTTCATTGTTTCGCTGTAGCAGTTCGCCGTATAAGCGTATCCAAAAATATCGCAGACATGCAGACGGAGAATAGGAGACGATTGCCCTCGAGAGAGAGAGAAAGAGAGAGAGAGAGAGGCGCGCGGTAGCGAGCGAGAGAAATAAGGAGAGAGAGAGGCGAGTGAGTGAGAGAAATAAGGAGAGAGAGAGAGAGACGCGTGCGCGAGCGAGCAAGAGAGATAAGGAGAGAGAGAGAGAGGCGAGCGAGAGAGAGAGAGATAAGGAGAGAGAGAGAGAGAGACGCGTGCGCGAGCGAGAGAGATAAGGAGAGAGAGATGCGCACGAGAGAGAAGAACCATCAGCTCAGTTATGATCACATGATGCTCAGCAGACAAAGTGTATCCATACTATTCGTATTGCAAGACATCGCTCGTTTTATCAAGTCAAAATTGATTAAAAAATTTAGCTCGTCTTGCAAAACACTCATAAACCAAGTTACTCGCAAACCGAGGTTCCACTTGTATATACAGTATTATTTATCAGTGTTATTTGTTAGGAAAATTGATTTTTATGTTGATATTTTTGGGGGTGCGGAACAGATTAACTGGATTTCCATTATTTTCAATGGGGAAGTTTGTTCTAGATACGAGAAATTCGCTATACAAGCTCAGTGCTGGAACGAATTAAACTCATATCTCGAGGTTCCACTGTATATGTTTGTTATCATTCTTTTCAGAATTTATCAAACTTTAATGTGATATTGTTAGGTTTTCAGATTCTTATTCCATTTTTGAATTATAAAGTAAAAAATATCAAGAACTCACGTCCCATGAGACGAGACTTTGTGCCAAGAGATTTAACCACGCCTGGGGCCGAAAATAAAAGACAAAGAGTAGGACAGCTGCTGTACAGGCTTTTAAATGTTCAAAGTGCCACGCAGCAGCAGCAAAGAGGAGGTAAAAAAAACTGTATTTGTTTCCCATTGTATCACAGTTTAAGAGGGGGTTTCAGAGGAGCAACCGCATCTCCTTGGGGTGCGTTCAGCCCCCCTCTTTGCAAGAGGGGTTGGTGAGTGAAGCGAGCAGGGGCTGAACCCCCTATAAATAATAATTTTTCTTTTGTACATTTACAGATTTTACTAATATTCTGGCTGCAACTGGGGGTTGGGTGCTGAAGGTGCCAGGAGGGTTTGCCCCCCTAGTATATATATATATATATATATATATATATATATATATATTTAGTAGTGTAGAATTCCCCAGTAAATTAGGGATTTTTCAGATTCTTTAAAAGAAGAGTTTATGACATCCATTTGGATGATTTTATTTACAAAGCATTGTGGGAGTTAGAAGTACAGTGTCGTGACTCAAAACAGAACAGAGAATATTTAAGGAGCAGCTTGAATAGAGGCATTTGTATATCAGACAGTCACAGTAAGTTGTGAGTCTCACAAAATGTTGTGAGAAATAAACATTGACATATCAAATGGTTGATACATCCTAATAAGTTCAATTATCTTACTGCTTTACAGGAAACTTTTAATGTGAAAATGGTTGTAAACAGGTTGGTTCTAGGAAAATTTTATCTATGTTTTACATCAAAGAGCAGAATATTCCTTTACCAAAGTTCTTCATAAATCCTGGTACAGAAATACATATCAGTATATTATACTGGTCTTATTCCAATGCCCTAACTCAACCCAAAATTAACGGCAATAAAAAGCAAATAAAGCATTTTAGTGCTAGGCAAGTCACAGGTTTAGAACTACTGAGCAGGATCACAATGTTCACAAATGTGTGTCGGTGGAGGGTCTGGCAAACACTGTAAACGTTTGGAGTAGCTCCATTCTGAGTGAATTTATTTTTTTTCCAAATATTAGATAGGATGGTTATTGCCTTCAAAAAGACAGGCAGAGTTTAAATATTGGGACTGTAAGATGTAAATCAATCAAGAGCACCCAAGCCTAAATATCTGTCTTGCCTTTCATCAAAACCAGTAATTGCAACCAGAACTCATAGTCGAAAAAACTAAAACAAAGATTATTTTCAACAGGAAAGACTAAGATAAACACACACTAATGAAGAGAGTTTAGGTTTTCATGTTTTCCTCTGATTTCTAGATTGAACAGAACCAGTTGAGGTGGTCTGGGCATATACTGGTAGTTGAGATGCTCAAGGGTGGATTGGGCATCCCAACAACATTCATAAATGGATGTAAGACATACATTTTCAGTTGTATTTGAAGAACAACCAAATTCTTTTATGACAATTTTAGTTTGTTGCCTCACATCAATTTGTACATGAACTGGAATACCATTTATGTGATATGTGACAAATCTCCCAATATTTGAATCGGATCTCTTCAGGGCCTGTTGTGTTGTCCATCTTTTAAAAGAGGATTTTATGTTAGTTCATCACAATCATTTGTTGTTGCTTAATTGTCCCTTTCTGTGTCAGTAAAGTCCAACATCTCGTACACATTTTGGAAATTCGTACACATCTCGGACATTCAGAAATGCACTGTAACACTTAAAGCAGTGTATCCCAACCTTGCAGTGTCATGACCCAGTTTTTCACATATCAGTGTATTTGCAGCACCTCCATAAATTTAGTGAGATTTTTTGAGCCCTTGGGGTGGTTCTCCCTCTGTGAATCGAACGTAACCATCAAAAGCAGAGGCACAATCCTGCACGATCATCAGAGCGTTAGATAAATGAAGCATGATCATTAATACTCTTCCTTCTTGGTGAATCAAGCACAATCATCAAAGCCGGTATTGGGGAAGTTGACGCTGCTGCTGTTAATTGAGTGCGATTGTTGGAATGGTGAGGGAAGGCGGTAGGGTTTTGTCTAGGGTTCCACCTACAAATCTGTCATGGCCCACAGGTTGGGAAATGCTGTTTTAAGGTATTAAATGGGATAGATAGATAGATAGATAGATAGATAGATAGATAGATAGATAGATAGATAGATAGATAGATTAAATTTGTACAACAAAGGACTGTGACAAAACATTATCAGTATTCTAATTCAAAACACACAAGTACAAAAACCACACGTTATTTATAGTTCAGTGTCCCCAACAGCCCAAACACACACTTTCTTTCCTCTTTTCTTCTTTCTTTGTCTCTCACTCTTTCTTTTCTCCCAGTCCTTCTTACTCTCTTTCTCCTCCATTCCTCCTTTAGCAAGCTTCGACCTCCTCCTCCCAACTCTGGCTCCTGGAGTAGTGGCTGCTGGCTCCTTTTATAACGCCCCAGGAAGTGCCCCAGGTGCTTGATGACCCATTTCCGGCAGCACTTGTGGGGTTAGGGCTATAGGGCTCAGCAGCAGCTACAGCACCCCCTGGTGGTGCCCATGGATCCCAACAGGGCTGCACCAAACTCCAACCCAGGGGGGCTGCCATCTAGCGCTCTTTACGGGGCTAACGCTCTGGGTAGGCTGGGTGACAAAGGACTGTGACAAAACGTTATCAGTATACTAATTCAAACCATTCATCCTTTATGGAAGATTAAAAAGACAGCAAATCAGAAATGTAGTATTTTGTGACAAATTAGCACCTATCTAATTCTAGGGTGAACTATGATTTTCTATATGTTCAAAATGTTTTTGTCAGGATAGATCACTTTCCTGTGTCAAAGCATCAGGCAAAATGACAGTCAAATCATGGTCAGATAAATAACAGGAATACACATTCTTCTAGCAAATGGCTAAAAAATCTCTATAATCTGTTAACGTCAAAGAAAACATTGTTAAGGATTCAGTGGATGCATTCTGGTTGAGCCTCTGATTATCTTATTTATTTAATTGACCTTAATGGTTACTTCCAAGAAGGTGAAAAACATTTTCCCCTGACTTTAAATTAACCTTTTTCAGAAAATTGCATAAAAATGTATTCACAGGCAGGTGATGCAAACACATCTGTCATGTACAATTCTAAATTTTGTCTGCAGGATTAGGATGGCTTTGCATGAAGTAGCATGCAGAAAGTTTACATAATGTAACAATTTATATTACATATTACTCCTTTCACATCTATTTATTTAGCTGATACTTTTATGTAGAGTGGCAAATCACCAGTGCATGCAGCAATTGCTGAAATATTTTTGCAGCTGGATTACCGTCAGGTTAAATGATCTGCTCACTGTCACAAAGAGAGTTAGCTGGGGGAATTCAACCTGCAACCTTTGCATAAAAAGTCCCACACCATATCTGTTAGGCCACATACCTGATGACTAACTGTCATATTTGAACATGTACAGTGAGCTCAGAAAGCATTCAGTCCACTGCACACTTTATTGTGTTGTAGGTTTAATTTTAAACAGATAAATCTGCTATTTTTGCCCATCAATCTATACTTCATAATCCATAATGACAAAGTGAAAACATGTTTTCAGAAAGGTGCAAATTTATTAAAAATTAAACCTCTCATGTTACTTGAACATTTACTTATTTCAGTATCCCCCTTATGGTGTCATGGGTGTGTTACCATGCTTATAAACGTAACCTTTGTCTAGTGTCCGCATTATTAGGAAATTATACAAATAAAAATATTTTTTAAAAAGTATTGAATTAGTGGTTTTCCTCTCAAACAGAATGTCGCGAAAACTGGAAAAATGAAAATTGCGCTGACTCCATTTTTTGTGTGCTTGGGTATCAGCGTAATGTACAGTGCATTATCACAAGAAATTCATTAAGTTTGAATATCCTATTGAGTCTTACTAAAAATAGAGGTGCTAGTGGGTAAGGGATTACAGTATTATGAGTCTGATAATTAAGGAAAAATGATTTCAATTGGATCTGTGTAGTAATTACTTCATTGTTTTCATGAAAACTGAAAAAAAAAATTATTTTGTTACTATTTCATTTCTTTGTTTACGAGATGCTGTGAACGTGTCATCAGTTACATCATGACTTTTGAAAGAATAGTGTCATGGACTAGGAGTCTTAAAACCCATCTCAGAAAGTTCAAAAAACACTTCCAAAAATTCCCATTAAAAGGGAGTATACTGCCAAACTTGGCTAGATATAAGGGTAGTACAAAATTCTTATAATAATTATTTCCACCAAAAATGCTAACTATGAAACTCCAAAGAGCACAAAAAGCATAAAATATTGCCAGCAAGGAAGTCCAACAATTATCAAAACTGAAGTCAAAAAATCATGGGTTCAAAAATCCTAGAAACACATAAGCATAGCAAAAAACTAAATAAATAACCAATTCCTTTGCACTTTAGAAATGAACCATCAGGAATTGTGGGAGAAATTCATAATTTATAGGGTGGAAGGCAGTTCCTGGTGGTGGTTGGCCAGGTGGCCCCACTTCTTGGTGGCCTGCCACAAAACACATGGAAAATAACACAGGCAGCTTGTATACATAGTACAAAACCAAACATAAAGAAAGATGCACATAATTAACATGAAAAAAAAATTAAAAATGAGCAAAGGAAACATCAAACATGAATTTAAACCTCAGCCATGGGAGAAACATGACATGACAATATAAATATGATCGTTTTACATGATGTCTCTCGTTTGGATACAACATTTGTACTTCTATTTCTACTGCAGCTTATTTAAGACCCTTGGGTTAGGTTTTATTTTCAGGTTTGAACTCTGTTTTTATCTTTAACTCGGGTTTCTGTTTTACCCTTGTGTCTGGCTTTCTCCTTTAAGCACAATTTTCTGCTAACAACTGCTGTCACCTGATTATTTTATGTGCAAATATCCTTTGACACTTGTGTGTCATAACAATCCCAATTAATTAATTAATTAATTAGGTAATGTCTGTTTTATCTAAGATTACACAAAAAAATAGAATGAGTTTATAGAGGCCAATCTTCCCATTGAACAGCATCATGAAAATTTTATTAAAGTGCCTCCTTCTGTTATTTCACAAAGTCAAAATGGAAGACTCCATATATGTTTGATGTATCATAATGCTTGTAAGAATGATATGATTTAACTAACATTTGTTAGATTTTTATCTGGCTAATCAAAGTTATTCTGTTTGAAAGTCTTTTTATATATAGAACTCTGCAGTGGGCAATTTTGCATTTTGATCACTGATTGAGGAATTCTAATTATTTTATTTCTGTTGCCATTCTGGTTTGCAATTTATTTTTAAATGAAGTTACAGTGATGCCTCATACTTCGAACATTTCTAACTTTTTTATTGTGTCTAATTATATATATATATATATATATATATATATATACCCTATATAATCTATTAACCCTGGCATTCAAGAAGAGTGTGTAAGCAAGAAGCCTAAGAGGAACTGTAGTATCGATGATTGAGGTTGAACTTATTAAATGCAATTTTCATTTTACTATACAGTATTTTTCCGTATTTTTGTTTTCATGTTTTAATTTATTATTTAGGGCATTTAATTGTTTTATTTTTATCTTAAATTATATGTTTTTTCTGATTAAGTTTATCGAAATGGGTATTGTTTAGACTGCGGTGGGCTAGTGCCCTGCCCGGGGTTTGTTTCCTGCCTTGCGCCCTGTGTTGGCTGGGATTGGCTCCAGCAGACCCCCATGACCCTGTAGTTAGGATATAGCAGGTTGGATGATGGATGAATGGATGGATGTGGAAAACTGATTTGGACTTTGAACAATTCAGAGTTCAAACGGCCTCCTGAAACAAATTTAAATTCGTAGTACAAGGCACCACAGTACTGACTGAATGTGATTGTCCCTTCACAATTTTCACCCTCTGGTTGGGCTAGCACAGTATTCTACCATGATACCTTGTAGTGAGGTCATGAACATCAGTTTGTCTGAAATTTAATTTATTACAGTTTATTACAAGTAACAATCATGGATTGTAAATTTGGGACTTGCAGTAATTCTGTCCAGCTTGTAATTAGCTATGAAAACATTTCACGTGTTAAATCTTCCAAAGAGTAAAATCTCAAAATAAGGTATTAAAATAATTAAGTAAATTATGTTTTTCCATCTGTGGTGGGCTGGTGCCCTGCCCGGGGTTTGTTTCCTGCCTTGCGCCCTATGTTGGCTGGGATTGGCTCCAGCAGACCCCTGTGACCCTGTAGTTAGGATATAGCGGGTTGGATAATGGATGGATGGATGGATGTTTTTCCAAACACATTCTTTCTTTAATACACACCGTCTTTAACACATATGTTTATATTCTTGTTGAAGAACAGCTTTCTCAGTATTAGAAAAGTTTTAAAATTTTATCGCTGATATCACATATATCCTCCAGGCGATAGATGGAGGCATGCTAGTCTCTTTGTTCAAGTTTCTGGATACTGTTTGGATTCTTCTAGGTGTTAAGCTATAGAAAACTCAGCTTAAGAAGTTTAGGATTTTCACATGATGTTAATCTAACAAACAATGTTAAAGTCACTGGCGTTTGTATTTATTGGAACTGCACTACTGTCACTAGTCTGTCGGAGACGTGCAAGTAAACATTCTCTACAAATGAAAATACATTTAGACTTGAACACTTTTGGTGTGTAAGCCTTTGAGCAGAGTTGCTGTTCCTGATATGTACTTGCCATGTCACATTCCAAGCCACTTGATGCTCTACTCTGAATTGCACGTGCTCATGATGTGCTTACACCCGTTTATCTGTTTTAAATAGCTTTGTCTGTCCCTTTGATACATTCACTGAAATAATACTCAGTTACCTCAGAAGTGAAGATGTACCTAATGGTGTGATGTTAAAACCTTTTCCTCCTTCATGTCTCCTCCTATGCTATTAAAGATTCAACTTCTTTGAGATGTGTGAGATGTATATGTGTGAAACTGTAATACTATTAAGTCTTAATAATCGGGAGGCATTAAAGCTACATAAAGGAACATAATTTAAGCGCAGGGGCTGAGGATGTTACAACACCCTACCACTTGTATCGACATGGCGACTTTTGCACAGTCAATTAGCACTCCTATAATTGAGTGAGAATTGCTAACTGAAGACCTTGCTCCACTTCCGTCTTTATTGGTAGTGTTTGTAGAATGAAACGCTTACTTTGGATGACAAAGAAAGCAGATATGATTTTCACACACCGCCAACCCATAATGAAGGGCACAGTATTTAGCATGCTGTATTGTTAATGTGCAATTTTCATTCAGCCCTCTCATTCTTTTTCTCTCACACTTCCTTTGGTTGCTTTGTAATGTATTTTATATTAGTCCCTACCATAAAAGAACTGTATACAATAAAAATAATTTCTTAATTCTTTCCAGTGAAATTCTTAATAGACACAAAAACAATGATTTTCTTTCTGCTGGAATCTCTTTCAACCCATCTCCTAGCATAAAAAAGTGAATGTTGCTACCAGATTAATCAAGGTATCTCTTTAAGAGATGTAATCAACATTAGAATATTTTCTTTAAGGATACAAAAGTTCCTTCACTTTAGGGTAGTAGAATTAGGACTAGATTTTGTGCTTGTCATTAACACTGGCGTATTTAATAAATACGTCTTCACTACGAAGATAGGGTCATATCATGCAATTTTTCACAATTAACAATTTTTACTTTAACAAATCGGAAGCAAACTGAGAACTAGTGAAGTCTTAAATGCTAAAACTCTCCAACTGCATGATAAAAGAAGGACATGAATAAATCATTATTTGTGAAAAGGTTATTAAAATGTCAAGCAAAATGTTAGATCCAAACAAGGATAGCTCATTCACTTTCATTGGCCTTAGAAATATATAGTGAGAAAAAATAGTTTGTCCTTGGGCTAATTCAGTGATTTTAGCTGAAATATTGCAGCAGACTATGAAAATGCTATTATCTGTGTTGTCCATTTCCCATCCAGACATTTATTTTATGATGCCACTTTTTCCAGCATAGGATCATGAAATGCTGGTTCCTACTTTGGTAGCATCAGAGGCAAAGCAGAAACCAAACCTGAACAGAACTCAAGTCTATCTCGTGGCACAATTAACACATACTTTTACTCATAATGAGACAAATTAAAGATAATGTTTAGCTTATAATATTTGTGTTTAGATTGTTGAAGAACATTAAAGAAAATGCACAAGGACGTACAGTAGTCAGCAAACTCATGCTGTATTTCAAATAAATCTTAGAGATGGGAGGCAGCAGTGCTAACCACAATAGAGTAGCATTGGATCATGGGAAATGTATTCTTGTAAGTATAGAAAAAATTAAGTAAGGGATGATCATAAATCTGGTCTCTGATAATGTATTATGTAAGGCCTAAATAAAGTCTCATTTCAGGTATTTTTTTAACTGTACTATTAAAGTCATGTCAGTTTACATAATGAACTATAACTTCATAATAATTTTTGTTTGCTGGTTCGATAAAGGCAAACATAAAATCTCAAACACACTTAAACCAATTTCAGATTCACAGTGGGTCAGAACCGATCCTAGAAGTTTAGGGTATATGGCAGGATTGAGTGCCGATTCTACCATTAAGGAGAACAAGGTGTTCGTAGGGCACAAAAAGTTAGGGGTGGGCCTCATTTTTTAAGAATTGCAGACCTAAAGCAGAAAATGTCTGGCTCAATATAATATTAATGCCTACATTTCCCTGAACTCCTTATTATAAAACACATTTGCCAGCGCACTCGAAATACCAAGGGGAAAACAGCTATAATACTTGTTTCTCAGCACGTTTGATTGAAACAGCAGGGGTGACACTCTAAACCTTCACTGTAATATACAGTATGTTTATCAGTGCTCTGAAAATGTCAAAAGGAACCAACAAATAAGATTTGGAAGTGCCATTTACAGCTGCTCCTAGGGTACCAGAAATACTAGAGCGGGCACTGGCAAGAACCAGCCCTAGACAGGGTGCCAGTCCATCACAGGGCAGACACATACACTCTAGCTAACTCAGAGTAGCCAGATCATCTACCATGCACATCTTTGAGGACATACAAGAAAAACCTGGAATAACCAGAACAATGCAAACACGGACATGTACAGAATGTTGGATCCACAAGGCAGTATTACTAAAGAGGAGAAATGTTTTACATTAACAAAGTTCTACTTTAAGCTAAAGTGTAGACTCCTCAGCACAAAGGCTACACTCTGGAATTCAGAAAGATTAGGAGATTAATTTAACCAGGACAGACTAATGTAACAAAAAACATGACCTTACTTAACAGATTTATACTGATTAACCCAAGTGGCGTGGGATTTTCAAGAATTATAAATGCTCATACATTCAGTGCTGGCCCTGTCCAGCATGCTTAAGGAACGATGTTGGGCTCCCTTGGTATAAATATTGGCACCATTGTATCATTCAGCACTTCATCTGTATATTTAATAAAGAGAAAATATGCTGATACACCATGCAGCCCCTTAATGATTTGACAATTAACAATACAAACGCATACGTACTGTAGCTTATATGCAGTTCTTACAGTTAACTGCACGATTCTGTCTGCCATCAATGAGGAAAGTTTTTCTTCTTTCTCAAAATACTGTGTTCCACATTTAAAATGTGTAATTTTAAAGATAAATTATAAAAATGTGAAAACCATTTTATACTTCATTGTTCATGCTTTTTGCTAGTAAATTCCTTTTAAATGGGTAAATTGGTTGCCCACTTAAGCCGCATACTCTTTATATGTGATTCTTGTCAAATGTTACACGTGTTTTTCTTTTACTTTCTTTTCCTTCATTTAGTCTTTTACACTCATTTAGCTCTACCAACCCAGATACAGGGGTCTGTTAAGCTATGTAATAAGAAAATCTTTTGAACAGTGATTTAATTGTGTTACTTTAATCACTTTAATTACTCTTTTCATTACAACAATTTATGGATTGCAGTTAGCAGGCCATTAGACACTGCTGAAGACAGTGATGGGCATTCGCCTTTCTTGAGTATATCCGTGAATGATCACATTTTCACTTACCACTTGTGTCTTTATTTGTGTATGTTTGCTTAAAACATGACAAATGCACATTTTGTTTTGTTCATGTTTTAAAATCTCTATTGATAAAATGATAAATGAAGCATGTCATGATAATACAGAGACAAGCAGAACAGGATGACTACAGTGGGGCAAACCCCTGCCCCTTTATTCCATTTCGAACAAGTGCCCCCATTTTGCTTATAGAAAAAATGCAAACAATCAGTCAATTTATAATTTTTCTTTCATCATCTGACCATTCTGCCTCAGTATTTAGATGGACCACTGGCTCTGTGAGCTGTGCTACCAGGCCAGAAAACTTTGAGAGGGAGAGATGTGATCTGATGTGACGTTCGTGGGCTACACGGCATCTTTAGTGTGGCTAACCTACTAACATCCCAGTGCCACAACCCACTGCCCTAACCTTAAACGCCAAACTGAAGCAACACAGAGGAATGCACAAGACAATACTCATATCTAAATTACATTTTATATTACTTTGAAGAGGTTTATTGGATCTAAATTATTAACAATGGCATCTTTACAAACTTCCATGATGAACCAGATATTCTTACTAATAGGTTGGTCATTTTCTGTGTAATTCATTCTCTTATTTAAATTTGATTATGCCTGTCTTTTCTAGATAATATTTATTAATTCATTTGATGCTTACCTCCATTTTTTGGGCTTGCTCAGGTATCTTTTATTTTTGTAATGGTATACTTAAGCACATCCATATATTATGATCACTCAACCCAAATCATCTGAAGTTGCTAAACAATGCAGCAAACGCTCCTCAGCCATTTGTTTCAGCCCAGCAGCTCTCATGATCATGTGAGACAGGAGGCTCTAACAAGTGCTCTAAATAACTAATAAGCGAGATTGGCAGACTTAAACAGTATTGAACCTTCCAGCTTTCCAGGATAAATTAAACCTTTAAAAGATGTTCCATTATTTAACTGTGCTGGATCGCCAACTCTGTAGCACAAAGAGGAATTTTTACCTTTTCATAGCACCCACCATCCATGCTTAATAGCACATACTATAATGCCAGTCGTGAATACTCAAAGAGGTCTGGCCAGGCCACAGCATAGACTCATTCCACCTGCATTTTGTATTCCAAACTACCTCTTTGTACTGTCTGCTGGAGCAAAGGACTACGAGCACCTGCAAAGATGTTAAACACGAAATGGGAGGTGTGCATTTCTTGAACAAAAACAGTTTTCTAGAATACTGAAGTAACAATATCAAAAACAAAATCTAGATGGCTAAAGTGTAAGCAAAGTCAAAACAAGAATTTCCAGGAGTTGCTACCAAAACTACAAGAAGATCACCTGAAATGAAAAACACTAAAACTATGAACCAAATCAAGAAGTGGCAAGCTATGATCTGTTAAGCAGAATACCTAACTCCATGAGTTCAAAATGAACACAATTTAAGATTTAAATCCATAATTTGGACAGATAGCTGAAGCGGTGCAGTGAGTGTTACAGATAGATAGATAGATAGATAGATAGATAGATAGATAGATAGATAGA
>JANRMT010062812.1:6653866-6682468 GCA_026402145.1 Polypterus bichir lapradei
TATCTATCTATCTATCTATCTATCTATCTATCTATCTATCTATCTATCTATCTATCTATCTATCTATCTATCTTTCTTTCAACTTTACAAACAAAGAAATGCATCCAGTATTTTCACAACATAATTACAATCTTATTGTGAACAAATGTCATACCACCCACTTACTTTTTTACTAATTACTTGTAGGGCTTCTTATGCACATAATTTGGACCTTTTCATATTATCTATTTCCAGCCACCTTAACTTGACCTTTGCAATCAATTTCTAACACCTAGCTGGTTTTGTATCACTTTTATATAATTACTTCAATGGCAATGCAGTAGCCCTTGTAATGCAAATTGAAAGTGATCCTAAAATACAGTGAGCAGTGCCTGAAGATGAAGACATATCAGAGGGCAACGATGCAGCTCAAGCTAATATTTTGCTCAGGTCACACTGACCTTTTTCCTCTTGCATCTCTCTTTTTCTAGATCTACCGACTATGGGACCACATATGAAAAGCTGAATGATAAGGTTGGATTTAAAACTGTGCTGAGTTACCTGTACGTCAGCCCGATAAATAAAAGAAAGGTGAGTCTGTAATTATCACATGTTCATTTCAGCACATTTCAGACATCACATACACGTGGAGTGAATGTTCCATGTAGCAATCAGAATGTTATACTTTGGCACATTGTAATGTGTTATTAGTCTTACTGAAGTAATGTATAAAACCTGATTGAATGTGTTCTTTTATGCTGAAAATAAAGTCAGAGATACAGATATGCCAATTGGCTGCTGCATCAATAAAATATATCCAGAAATGAATGGAATTAGCAAAACAGGATGTACGTGAAGGCTTGAAATTAGAAGCAATTAAAACCTACAGTATATCTAAGTCATTATCCACATAGTTTTATTTATTTACTTTAGTAATGTTAAAACATGTACAATTGAAAAGTGGAATAAAATTGGGAATGAATATATTTAGGAATTGATAACTAATAATCAATAAGACCCCCACCCAGGGGACAGCAATAAGTGTAGTAAAGAGTGGCATTTATCTGGTCCACCCAGAGGCGCCGATAAATTTAGGAAATAGAAAAATGAATTTTAACTTGGTCAATTAATTATCAGTTTTGCCTTCAGTCATACCACATAATTTGACAAGGCTCCTACATTTTTACCTTACCTTCCTCTTTTATAGGAGGTGGTCTCCAGTTTTTACAGTTATATGAAGGTAATTGAAGCACACTTCTTTTAAGAAACTGAATAATACAATTTATTGATAAACACAAGGATTACAGAAGTGTCATAACTACATACTGTATATACAGTATATATTGATATATAAGATGGGATGCAGACAGACTGAATAAATAAACATATAATATACTGTAGACTAGGCTGGCTGGTTACATGCTGTTTAGAGTTTTAATTTATCTTGGCACAGATTAATAGTTTTATTCTTTAAAGGTGATGTCCAATATTGTGTGGAGTTGTTTCTTTCTTACAGCTTCAGGTTCAAGTAGAGGATTCTTCTTGTGCTTGACTGCACTCTTTCTCTTTGCTGCATGATTCTTTGCTTGTGCTATTCTGTAATGCTGCTTTCTCAGTGTGTTTTCTACTGTTAGGCCTTTTGCAGCTTTGTAGGATAAAGCAGTACTCTTTTTGGCACAAGAGTTTAGATGCTAATGTTCCCTTCTTGAAGTAATGGCTGTTACTCAGCCTTATCAGACAGTTTGGCCTACAGCTTGGCTCGGCAAAGGGATCATCAATTACTGAACCACAAAGAGACAGAGGTCGTCAGTTCTCCACACCCAAAACAACAAAAGACTCACCAGCTTTTAGTTTCAAAGAGAATTTTCAGAAGATAATTTTTTGAACAATTCCCACTTTTGGAGATAATCCCAGAGAGGGTGACCCAAGCGAATCACCAAAGAGTTCAGTGAGAGTGTCCCAAGAGAAATATTCTAGAGACTATTCTTAGATGGGATGAGTGTACCTAGTTTTATGGGAATTTATAACTTCTCCTGATTGGATTAAAGTCCCTTCAAGTTACAAAGTCAGTGTTTCCTCATAAGTGAGTTCATCTGTTTGTCCTCTGAGTTGTAGCTCTTTGTCCTTGCTTGAGTCCATTTCCTATATTTTGGCTCAAGCGGTCTGCAGACAGGCCTCTGGAGAGATGTCAGGTCACCTCTAATTTACACCTTTGTTATCAGATGAAGTCCAGGCAGATCCTGACACAAGCTGGAGTTCAGTCGTTTAGTATGGAATACAAATGGGAGAAGGTACAGCTGGATGCCAGCATTCCTGTTAAATATGCTTTCTTAGCAGCCCTGGTGTGCCACTAAAGCCTAGCAGAATGGGCAGTGCTCACTTTGCCCTATATATCTCTAACATGTACCTACATCTAATTCATAATGTGATAACAGACTGCACTGCCATCCCTTAGCAGTCCCTCGCTCACCCTTGCCCTAACACGTTCATAATACAGCATGGCATCAAACAAAGGGAGAACAGCTAGTCTGTCAATAGCATGTACGTTAGGCAGGCGGGATTGCTTATTTACTAAAATGTGATCTAGTAATGATAAACATTTTAGTTTAAGCCATGCATCTGAGATTCATTCTGTGTCTCTGAGCTCTTATTTTAAAATATATACAAGATGACAGTTTGTTGGTGGTGTCAGTCATTTTGAGAGGTTCATGTCTGCCAAATATTCTCTAATGATAAGATACAATGACTGGTACTGATCAGAGATGTTGACTACTGAGTAGGAGGACCACATTAATAAAAAGATGAGAAAGTGCCCAGTTTGAATAGTGTATTACACAACCAGGCGAAGACATTACTTTAGGAGATTAATTTATCACATTTCATCCCCTCTTAACACTTTACACTTCTTTGGTCTCAGTCATAGCCTGCTTTGGAGTAAGCAGATACAAATATGAATGAAAGAAAGTGTAGTACCCATATACAGATTGTGATTTGAAAAGCACTTTTTTGCAAAAAGTATGAACACCATTATTCCATTATCATAATGCTCAGGGTCACTGGCAGCAAAAGGGACAAATGGAAATTAAATCGGAATGGAAAACATCACTTCTTCATACTCTATATCTAGATTCATGCACAATGAGATCAATTACAGTTAACAGTACAATATGTCTTTGAGATTTGATAGGAAACCCACAAAGAAAATATTCAAAAGTAAATTTATTGATTATTGTGATCCTCATGAAAACACTGTCTGATGTTTATATGATCAATTTACTATGGGTATTTATGTGTGGAAGGAAATGAAAGCCTTGCTTTTTTCACATTTAGCATGATCCCTTTTTCACTGTCTAGCACTTCTTTCAGATTATCGTCTTGTATTTGGCAGGCTTAAAATATATGGTGGCACCCATTCTTTCAACCCTTCATTAAAAATGATTAATTATTGGGAAAGTGGGTTAAACTGAACCTGCAGCTCACTCTGCATGGGGATATTTTTCACTTCAAACCAAACTCCAAGTGCAGATGGCAGAGTGCGTTTTTACTCCACAACCAATTGGCAACAGCTTTCAGCTCTGCAGATACTTGACACTCGTTCACACTTGACGGGGATTACAAAACACAGTCATGGTTGTACATCAACACATCGACATTTACAACATGTGACTTTCCTTGACAAGATGTCATGCTGAACACACAATCACATTAAATTTCAAACAGCATCAGATTAAACAGTAAATTCACTTACGGATGAATGAATGATTTTTTGTTTTTCTGCAGTAACTTTTTTAACAACAGAGCCATTAAAGTTCTATTAAACAAAAATACAATTTATTTTTGTATAGCCCAAAATCACACAAGAAGTTCTGCAATGGGCTTTAACAGGCCCTGCCTCTTGACAGCCCCACAGTCTAGACTCTCTAAGAAGACAAGGAAAAACTCCCTTGTAGGGAAAGATGGAAGAAGCCTTGGGGAAGGCAGTTCAAAAAGAGACCCCCTTCCAGGTAGGTTGGGCATGCAGTGGGTGTCATAAAAAAGGGGGTCAATACAATACACAGAACAGAACACAAGTAATCCTCAATACAATACAATACAATACAATACAATAGTGCAACAGAAATATTACAAGTACAGAATCCAACAGTTGATAATATTACATAATATGATTTGGAATTGTATAATACTATGCTAGAATGCATGAATGTGACAATTAATATCTAAAACTACAATATGAATTAAGGATAAGAATAATTTTATAGACACTAGGGGGCTTTGCTCGCCAACCCCCAGGTTTGCGCTACGTGCCAGCCACTTTGCGTCTTTGCTGCTCGCATATGTGCACTTCACTTTCACCAAACAACAAATGTTTTAATTCTCACGGATACGCCTCTTCATTGGGAAGAAACACTACTTTTCCCTGATGGCAACACGAATTAGGTGATGTACAAGTCTCCAACTTAAAGTTCAAATCCGTACGATATATTCAAGCTCTTTTCGCTGTTCCGTTATTTGAGTATTTATATATATATAACGATTTAGTAAGTTTGTTTGTGTTAATGCGATCTTTACTCTTATTTTTTTGAGACTTTCAAATTGTAGTACTTTCACTATGTCTAACCTGCTCTACATGTGTATCGTGCCAACATTTTTGAACCTCTTTATGACGTGCAACTTTTTCATCTACTCTTTGTCTCTTGGCACAAAGTCTCATCTCATGGGACTTGAAAGTATCCCTCTCTATATAATAGAGAGATTTATTGTTTGTGATAGATTAAAAAATAAATATGTATGTAATTTTCCACTGCTGTGGCAGCAGAAGCAAATACTAACTGAAAATGTTTGTGTACCACTAGTGAAAAGCTCCACAAAGTAAAAAATGAAATATTATTTAAGAATGGAGCAGATAATAAATTTAGCAATCCTATACAATTTTTGTATGCTGTTGTTGCAATCACATGCCACAATAACGCCACATCCTGTGACAGATTGAAAATTGTACAAGAGGGTGCTTTCCAGTTACCAATAAAACACTCCATGGCCTCCCTGCGAAAGCTTATGCTTGTGTAGCAGAATGGAGACTCAATCCAATGTCAAACCTCTGACTCAGGAAGCATAGTGTGGATTGCATCCTTACCATGGAACAGTGGACCAACTCTTTGTCCTTACACGTATACTTGGGGGCTCTCAGGAATCTAAAAGTCTTGTCTAAATATGCTTTGGGAACTGGAAAAGGCTTATGATCATTACTTCCAGACAGCTTGCAGGCAGCAGCTTTTTACTGAAGCACCATGTTCTATCTATTTTTCTTTTTGTTTTTAAATTTATTTTACTAAGGAATAGGTTTGAATAAATTTAATATTAGATTTGATCTGATTTCTGTTTTGTCACTTTACGCATTTACATGTGCTTCAATAGCCTGATTATTCGAAGAAACCTGATTTCTAAAAAGCCATATAAACCCTTATTTCGATAGAGAAATTGACATATTGGTCTTTTAGAAACCTGATTAACAGAGGTAAATTTCTTTGCTAATGCCACAAATATGTGGCCGTGTAAACCCTTAATCAGGTTAATGTTAAATGTTTTATAGTCTGCGCATGTTCATTGCACTATGTCAGCCTTTGCATGTATTTGCTTTACACACACTTTTAGCAGGCACAGGAAGAAGGATTTATAAAATACATTTCTAGAGGCAAATGCTAGGGTAATCCCACTATTCCTTCTCCTGGTTGAAATAATCTGTCTCAATATTGGAGAAATTGCAAAATTTTTGTTGATGAGCTGAACATTCAGTGCTAAACTGAGCAACACAATCTTGAATAGCAGTAAGGTAACATGTTAAAAGTAACATGCGTTAAGCAGTCTGATTATTTTTAGAAACAACATATAACTTAACACAATATTAACCTTACTGAAATAAAAAATTACCTGCATTATTATTATTCCAGCAGTAATGAATGTAAAACAAGAAGCACACATATCGGGGTCCATAGCAGGATTCAATCACACAGCCAAACAGAAAAGAGTTTGTTGTGTGCAGTAACAGAAACCTATAAATAAAGTCATTTTTGACTTTGACTAAAAATATTTATAAAACACAAGAAAATTATTACAGGCATCATGCTTATTTTCAGATTCACAGTGGCCAAAAATGACATTTGACTGTTTTTGCACAGTTTAACATTGTTGCAGCTTTTTGACAAAAGAGAACTCCAGAATATTACTTGCTGATGTAAATGCGGGATATTGAGAAGCCAAGTTTCTGCCTTACCCGGGATATTCACCTTAACCCAGTTATGTGTGTACATGTAAAGGCACTGATTCATAGTAGCCACTAGAAAAAGAGATAAAGACCCATTACAGTGCGGACCACAAGAATGATAAGCAGTTTCTACCCCAAAGCAATTACTACACTGAATTCTGTAATGAAATCACACACCTCGTAAAAATAATTGTGAAATATCATATTCATTATTGTTTATTATTTTTATTAACTTTTGGAATATTTTTAGAAAAATGTTTTTTTTTTTTGCATATGTTCACAATTGTGTAATGTGTGAGCTGTCTATGTGAGAATGTTAGATGTGTGGTTTTTAAAAGTGTAGCTTTGAGCATCGTTTCAGGTAATGTACCAGAATCTCATTGTATATGTTATGCAACGGCAATAAAGGAATCTTATCTTACCTCATCGTATCTTATCTTATCTTTCCTCTCCTTGTCTTTCCTTGCCTTATCTTATCATATAATATCTTTTCTTATCTTACCTTGCCCCATCCTATCTTATTTTATCTTATCTTTTCTTATCTTTCCTTGTCTCATCCTATCTTATTTTATCTTGCCTTTCCTTACCTTATCTTTCCTCATCTTTTCTTGTCTTGTCTTGTCTTATCTTTCTTGTCTTGTCTTGTCATGCCTTGCATAAGCAAATTTTAACCTTACCAAAGATCTCAAACCCAAGTAATGCCTTTGGGGTCCTCATCAATGACAGGCTGAACTAATCTCACATCATAGAGGAACTATATAAGAAAGGGCATAGCAGATGTTTATTTTCTTAGGAGACTCTACCCCTTTAATGTGGAATTGTGGCATCCTTTACATGATCTACAACTCTATGATAGCCAGTGTTATATGTCTAGTAAAGGCATTTCAAGAGAGGTCCAGCATATCTACAAGCTGTTTAAGAGACCAGGTACAGTTATAGGGTGCACTCTGGACTCCCTAGAGGTGGTAGAAGAGGAGATAATGAAAACATAACAGTGCCATTATGAACAATGCTGCACATCCTCTCTCTTACACACTAACACTGAGGACTTTCAGCCAACCAATAATTCAGCAGAAGTGTCTTAAGAAACGCTACTGTGGCCTTTATACCAACAGCAATATACCTACATAATGCCTTACTGCAGCGTTTCTCAACATTTAAGTATTTGTGACCTGTGTTTTCATAACAGTTTTAATCGCACCCCCCTAACATTTTTTTGAAATGTAGATGCATATTTTATTATACCTACTTAACTTTTATCGACATTTATCTAACTCTATATTTATTGTTCTAGTATCAGAATGTAGTTTAAGTTCATTTTGTTTTGGTTTCAACAGATGTTTTTTTCATATTTTTGATTCTTGTTTTCTTTTTTTCACATCTTCGCGCCCCCCTTTTTGTTACTTCACGCCCCACAGGTTGAGAATGCTATAATATTTATTTATTTAATCGGCTTCTGAATAAAGCCAAATTTTCCCCTTGGATCAAATAAAATTGTGTCTAATCTAATCTACCCCAAGATATCTTGTGGAAGGTGTGCTGGGTGAATATAGTGTTCACAATCTTGGTATTAAGTCGTGAGCATTCAAGGAGGGCATTAAATTCTGTCCAGAGTGCATTTTGTCTCCCTTCCTGTCCATGATTATAATGGACAGTATATCAAGGCCCAGCCAAGGTTTGAGGAGTGACCAATTTGGGAATCTAAGGTCCTCTTGGCCTCATCAGTTTGTGATTGCATCTGAGTGTAATGTGGTTGACATCAGAATCAGCAAATCCGCATCTGAGGTTAGAGTCCTTTCCAGGAAAAGAACAGCTGACTCCTTGCAGTTAAGGGTTGAGGAGCTGCTCTAAGAGGAAGAATGTATGTACTTCAGGGTGTACTTCACAAGTGAGGGTAAAGGCAGTTGTGAGAATGACCAATGAATCAGTGTAAAAGCAAGTTTTACGAACATTGTACCAGACAGAAATGGTGAAGCAGGCATTGAGTCCACTGATAAAACTGTCTATTTACTGGTTTTTCTACATGCCCGTCCTCACCAATTGTCACATCCACTGGGTAGTAACTGAAAGGATAAAAAAGAGTTGTGAGTACATGTGGCCAAAATGAGTTTGATGATGTGAAAGGCACTATATAGCACCTGACCCGACACAGATTGGACACGGGAGGCACGTGTAAAATAAAAGGATTTTTATTACTCTTCAGCTGGAGGGCACGTCTTCCCCGTACTCCCCCCAGCCACAACACAATCCCAAACACCAGAACAGCACAAGCACAAGCACTCTTCTCTTCCTTGGCACCACCACTCCTCCCTCGCAACCTTGTCCTCCTCCACCCGACTCTGGCCGATGAGTGGTGGTTGCTGGCTCCCTTTTATAGGTCACCTGGAAGTGCTCCAGGTGTTTGATCACCGATATCCAGCAGCATTTCCAGGTGTGATGAAGCTGTTGCCCACACAGGCTCAGGAGTCCCAAACACAGCACCCCCTGGCGGTACCTGCGGGACCCAACAGGGCTGCCCCCAACTCCAATTTCCAGGGAGCCCTGTGGGAAACCAAGGCACTACACCAGCCCAGGGGGGCGGCCATCTAGCGTCCAGGGGGAGGTATTGCACTGTCCAGGGCTGCTCCCCCTGAATACAGTGTGCAGGGGCGTCCCGGCTGGGCATGGACGCCAGGCGCCTGTCGCAATGTACAAATTTCTCTCAAGTCATGGCCCACGTTTGACCTTCTTTTTTGGAAATTACCTTTTGACTCTGAGCACATCTTGTTGAATTTGAAGTCCTTTACAGTCTGTTTTAATAGACTGACAACGTCTATGTGAAACCAAAAGTGGATGGTACCACCTTAGGGTCAACTCGAGGAGGAGTCACTGTGTGTAACTGGAATAACAAAAAGTTACATTCAATTTATTTTGAAAACCCACAAGAAATACTCAAAAATGAAAATAGAGAAAGAGGGAGCCTGTTGTCTGGTGAAGTGATTAGGGCCATGGACTATAAACTCTGAGCTTGTGAGTTAAAATCCTGCTGCTGACACTGTTTGTTTATAAGCAAGTCATTTCACCTGCCTGTGCTCCGATTGGAAAAAGAAAAGAAAAAGGCGCATGAGTCATATAATAAGTAGTACTCATATTAATATGAAAGTGCAAGTGAGAGGGGGAATTGAGGTGTGAGGGTTGTGGACAACACAAAAAAAATGCTGAAAATGGAACATCCTGATAGGTAAAGCATTAATGCATAAAATGCATCTTTCTCATTTATCATTAATACTTATTATTTATGCACACTTTTAATCAATATTAGAAGAATTGGAAGACTTTATTTCATTATTACAAATTAAAGAGCAGCTTCTCCTTTAGATTCATTGTAGACAAGAAAAAAACAATCATTTACAGGGTATATAGTAAGTATAAAATACTACATATAAAAAAAGAATGTAAAAAATATTAATTAATAGGCGACAAAGCGGTATTGTTAAGCAACAAATATAGTATTACTAACAAGAAATATTACTGATCATGCAGGTATTGCACAATGAATTACCGAAATTACCAATGATTACACAAAGAATACTAATAATGTAAAATATTGCAAATAGAACAAAGAGAACCAAATTGCACAAGGCTGTGCTTATTACACAGAGGATTACTGCACATCCAAATAAAAGGTGAGAGGTGGAGGGGGTGAGACAGGGAGAAGGAGAGTTGGACAGTGCATGCTGAGATTCAATGTAGTTATGGCTCTGAGAAAGTAACTCTCCCTGAGTCTGCTCATCCTTGATTTGATGGACCTGTAGCTCCTACCATAGGGCAACAAGTCAAACAGGTGAAAACCAGAATGGTGAGGGGTTCTTCAAAATGTTTTTTTGCCCCACCAAGGCAACAAGAAGTTTACAAGTCTTGTAGGGAGGGCAGAGAGCAGCCGACAATCTTCTGAGCTGCATTGATGACAGTCTGAAGCCCCCTCCTGTCTGCTGCAGTGTAGCTTCTGTACCAAACTATGACACAGCACGTCAGCACACTGTCTGTGGAGGAGCAGAAGCCTTCTCAAGAATTTTTAAAATTTGAATTATAGCAATGCAAGTTGTTTTTTTTTCTGTTGAAAATACTACTTTTCCCAGGTAACTGTTATGCATAATTACTGCAGTATATTATTTTGGTTGTATTTTGATATAACATAACATGAGTTTTTTGAGCACACTATAACTGGAAGGGAATAATGAACAGCAAAACTTGTTTTCAACTCATTTAAGGGCTAATAAATATTTCTGAATATTACTAAAAAGTTGTAAACATCCATTTTCCAAACCTGCTTTTTCTATTTCTGTTTCAAATGTACTGTTTTTCTAAGCAGGATCAGATATTAAACAGGAACGCAGAAACACAGTCAACGCATTTTAACATCCACTCACACTGCCGTTTTAGTGTTGTCAATTGACTTAGCACAGATTTACATTTACTTATTTGGCGGACGCCTTTATCTAAGGTGAGTTTCAACATTTATGATACAGTCGGTTCCATTTCTTTTGTTTTTTCCAATTGGAGCACAGGCAGGTCAGGTGACTTGCTCATGAGCACACAGTGTCAGTAGTGGGACTGGAACTCACAGAAGAAGACCGCTTAGCACAAGAAAACCTACACAGATTCAAGTAGAACGTAAAAGCCTCACACAGATAGCCATTGCCCCTCCACAGAAGTAAAGATTTGCTAAAAAATATTAACATTTAATAGAAAAATATATATAATATATTTTATGTGAAACACAAATAATGAATGAATGCAGTTACTGGTATATCAACCTGGTATTCCCTGCATTATGGCATATCCATGAGTCTTAACAAAAGTCATGACCTTGTTTTTTAATCAGCGTAGAAAGCAGTGAACCTGTACTTGAAATCTTGACCTGTGTTTTGACTTCTTCTGCCAGTTCAGTTTTTGGCTGTTCAGTCTGCCTTCAACCAGGAGCACAAGGCATTTTCAGAAAAGAGAGTTAAACGTCTGCAGCTGAAACACAAACCATACCAAACAAGAACAAAACATTTTTTAATTCAAAGTAGAGGTGTGTGCCAGTGTATACCAGATTTTCAGTCCTTGGTGATCTTTATTATCTTCTTATATAATACGCTACCGTGGCTGTCCGTTTGTCTGTCCAGGATTTTGAATCACCTGTAGCTCACAAACCATTGACTTGAAATTTTTTTGTACACATATACTACGTGACCTCTACTATCTGCTTTCGGGGTGATGATTGTAGAATCAACTCTCAGCAGTGGCCAGCAGGGCAGCCATGCGGCGTATGCATACAGGCGCCATTCTCATTCCTACCACCTTTGCCTTTACTTCCCCAACCTCTTCATATCTTAAATCATTCTTGAGGCAAATTGAACACTTAAGTGCCAGCTTAAGTGAAAAATTAAGGAAAACGCACACAAGTAATTGCAACACAAACACTGACTTAATCAGTTTTAACACGAAAAGATGCCGACGAAAGAATTGAAGAAGCGGGCCGCTAGGGTGGAGAAGAGAAGAGCTGCTCAGGAAGAGGCAAGCGCATCAACTTCTGAGCAAATGAATGCTAAACGTACAGAGAAAGAGGATGAAAACTAGGAATGCTCAAGTTGAGTGTATTCACTGCACATCATTGTGCAGTGCACCATTACTGGTAAATTAATATCCATGTAATCTCTACGTCTTTCTGCAGAGAAACTCATTAAGGTTGATTAATGTAACCTGAACTGGAGATCATACCAACTACTCTCTTCTAATGTAAGCATTACTAAAAAATAGCTTGAACAGTGCATTCAGAAAGTATTCAGACTCCTTCACGTTCTGCACACTTTACTGAATTTTAAATCTTACCCATCAGTCTACATTCAATAACTTGTAATGGCAAAGTGAATACAGTATATTTTTTCAGAACAGTTTGCAAATTTATTAAAAATCAAAAATTGAAATTTGTTCTTTATATAAGTATTCAGGCCCTTTTCTGCAGCACGTCAGATTCCGGTTGGATGTATTGTGTTGTCCTTGAGATGTGTTTAGAACTTCAAACTGTAGTGACTGGACAGTGTTTAGAAAGTAAGTCTTGAAATTCACACTGCAGTTCAGGACAAAAACCAAGCCATGAAGTTTAAGGGCTCTCTGCAGACCTCCATGATAAAATTATTATGGTGAGGCGTAGATCAGGACAAGGATATAAAACCGGTTCTAAAGTTTTCAGTGTTCCCAGGAGCACAGTGGCCTTAATAATTGAGAAACTGAAGAAGTTTGGAACCACCAGGACTCTTCCTAGAGTTGGATATGTGTCCAAACTGAGTAACCAGTCAAGAACGGCTTTGGTCAGGGAGGTGATGAAAAACATAATGGTCACTCTAACAGAGATTCAGAAAGTCATCATCTGAGATGGGAGAATCTGTCAAAAGGATGCCCATCTGAGCAGCACTCCATTAATCAGGCAGTTATGCTAGAGAGGCTAACTTACACTTGGAATTTGTAAATTGCAGGTCTCTGAAACCATGAGACACAAAATGAACTCTTAGGGCAAAACTTCTAGCACTGTGTCTGGCAAAGACCAGGCACTGCTCATTATCTGTCTGTATCACCCTTAAGGTGAAGCATTCTGATGGCAGCACTAAGCTTTTAGAGTGCTTTTCAGAGGATAGGGATACTGGTCAGAATTGCCGGAAGGAGGAATGCAGCCAAATACACAGAGGTTCATGAAGAAACCCTGCTCCGGATTGCATGCGACCTCAAACTGGCGCAACAGTTCAGCACAACAGTGACCTACAGAATCCATCTTAAGGATGAATCACATACTTGAGAACACTAGTGGGAATTAAGGGGAAGTCTATTTAAAACTGAAGCCAGAAAGCACTTCTTTACACAAAGAGCTATAGGAATCTGGAACAAACCACCTAGACATGTAGTAGAAGCAGAAACCCTAACAACCTTAAAGAGGCATTTGGATGAGATATTGGAAAAAAAAAAAAAAACTAGGTAGTTTGATAGACTGAGTGGTCTCCTCTCATTTGTCAAATTTCAAATGTTCTTATATATGTTCTTAAGGCAATGCCAGACTGTCTTTAGGATGAGTCTTTTACTATCCTTGAGTGGCCCAGCCAAAGTCTAGAATTAAAACCCATGGATCATCTGTGGTGAGATGTGAAGGTGGTAGGTTAATGGAGCTTGAGGGGGTCTGTCAGGAAGAATGGAATTAACAAACTGCCCAAACAAAAGCTTGTAGAGACTTACTCAAAAAGACTCAAACTGTAATTTGGGGCTTCATCAAAATACTGAATTAGGGGAGTTTAATGCTTATATTAATGACACATTTCAGGTTTTAATTTGTAATGAATATGCTTACCTTTGTTAAAACATATTTGCACTTTGTCATTATGAGATATTGAGAGTAGATTGATGGGCAAAAATATCAAAATGCAATCTACAACACAATAAAGCATCCAGGAAATGAAGGAGTCTTAGAATTTTCTAATCCACTCTATACTGGTGTGAAAATCCTTACTTTCCAAAGCTCATGAACATACTCAATAGGAGAGGAAGATTGCTTTCTTCTTCACATTTTGTTTTAACTATTCCAAAACTTTCTTGTACCCCTTTGCAGTTTTATGACTAAATAGAACTTTTTCTTCTTGTCTATTTATGAGGCTATCCAATTTTCAAAGTTTAAATAATGAAGGGTTATCTTATTTCAATTTGTCACATATTGAAATTGTCTCCTTTTATCCCTGGCTTTCAGTGTTTTTTGGTTTAACTGTGTGGCCTGAAATTACACCTTTCAAGTAAATTGTCCAGGTATGAATGAGTATTGCTCTGGGGTAGATATCTGCCATTTTCCCTAATGCTCTCATAATTCTGAATAGAATTAATTGGGTTTGAGAAATGATGGATGGATACATAAAACATTGACCATTCATCCTTTGGTAAGCCCACCGTGATACTGTTGTTGTAGGTGCTGTGTAAAATAATCACCGCCTGCTTTCTTTCTTTCAAACAATATTTCAGTACATTATAGACTATTAAATGGATAAAAAGTAAAAAAAGGGAATGTACAGTATGCAAGGAAACAATCCACTCACTTCTAAATGTGAATAGCTTCTCAGCTTGAGAGAAACTGGAAGTAATGGCACAGATGAAGGGGGAAACTACTGATAGGCAATAAATGACCTTTTATGCTGACCCAAAGTACCAGAGTGGTTGATTGAAAGAGGTTTGGAAAATTGCAGGATAACAATGTTTCATCCCCCTTCAGCCCCTCTGTGCCAGTCAGTTCCTCTGAAATATAGTAATTACAAAAAGCAGGTCTCTGAGTTAGCCTGGCACTAATTGCTAGTTACAGCATATACCCAGGAAAAAGAAATGGAGAGAGACAGAGAAAAAGAATCTTTTATCAAAAGTTAAACTTAATATATTGGGACTTTTGTTGGGTTTAGGCAAAGGGCAAAGGTTGTACTGCTCCTTGAGACCCTTTTTCCGCCCGAGACAGCACCATTATATGTGCTGCCAATCCCTAGAAGGTCAACAACAGAGAAAAAAATACCTAAATAATCTGGAACGCGAGTGACCAACACTACTTCCTACAAGCCACTACAAGCAAGCACAGAACACACCAGCTGTAATGAATCCAAGCAAGGCAACAATAATGTTATTATAGATGCAGTAATTCTACACATACACACAAAGCTGATGTGTAACTTGCACACCACCATGCTGCAGTGTGTCCTGTGGTCGAAATTTAACATCTTAAGTAAAGAAAGAAACACACTTTAACAGGACAATTCAGTTATCAGTCAGCAGAAAAGCTGTTCATGGTATCTTTTAATTACTTCTCAGCAAAATATCTTGGAGAGAGCATTCTTCAGAAGCACTCCATTACAGCATGGTCAGAATGACCAGAATGGTCAGAGAAACAAAGAATAGAGGTTCATTTTATAAACTGTTGAATTTACATGCACTGTCAATCAATGTATACAGTTTACTCTGGTTGGTTCTTTGGTTTACACCCAAATTATTTATATAAAATAAAAGGCTATTATATTATACAGTATTCTGGTTATTCTTATGAGATGAGCCACCACCTTTGAAATTTTCTGTGCATATAACAATTGTCCATTCTCATATATAGGACACCTGCTGATTTCTTAGTCATCTCTTAGTCATCCTTCAGTACATTTTGTATATTTAATTAAATTTCTTCTGGTACATTCTTTATTTACTTGACCATCTCAGTATTTTTCCTAAACCAATTCTTATATTTCAGTGTACATTTTGTTATTCACTTGACCTTTATCTGGTTTCCTGATATGCCTGAACAGGTTTCTGACATTTATTAACCCTTTATGCTATTTCTTAAAGATGAATGCTATGTTACCCTAAACTTATTCTTCCACAGCCCCTCTTCTCTCTTTCCCGAACCTCCAACAAATAAACCAATAATACTAGAAATAACAGTTATATATAAAGGGATAGTAAATAAAGTAAAGTTTAGTTTTAGTTAGTTTGACTGAAAATCCCTTGACGTTCATGCTACCGAATAGATATACTTAGGCCACCTGAAAAAAAACACTCTTCTTTTCCCAGGTCCACCAGCCCCTCTCCCGAGTTCCTGCTGCTCCTCCGACCCTTCATTAACTTTCTCCCTCCTCTACAGACAAACCGGGGCTCATCTAATGGCTTCCTGCAGGTGGTGGTGTATTTCATTGATGGCCACCACTTTCTCCTTCTCTTTTTTTTTTCTGTGACGCTGCCTTTCCTTATTTATGGCTCTCATTGAGCCTCTGAGTCAGGTGTTCCCTCCAAAGCAGTCTATAGCTTGAAAAATCCTTGCAAATGAATTTATGTGTTATTATAAAACAACAAAAGGTACAAATGGACACTGATGGCAAATACATCCAACAACCGCTACAAGGTAATTTATAATTATATCTTTACCATTTAAATTACAGATGAAAGTATTCAACTTCCATGGATAAGTGCTTAATAGGACATCCATGGAATGTATTAAAACCCATAAATGTATAAATTATGCTATGCTAGGAACATTTCTAAGTATGTTCTGATATCTTTAATTTATTCATTCTTTCAGAGCCTACATAACAGCTTCATATATCTTCTTTAGTTCTTTGCCATTTTGGCTCTATGAGTCACCCAGCCATCAAGGTCACCCTAGAACACAGCAAACCTCCGGCCTGCTTCTAAGAGTGATATCTCTGGATAGGATGTAGTTTGAGAAGGTTTCTTTAAAACCACTTCCAGTAAGTTACTTTTTGATTTGTTTGGGCCCTATCGTCTTAGACCAGGAGCAGTGTTCCCCGACAAAGATCTCACTTAAGTGGTCAGAATGTTCCTGATCCTTTCCTATGACCATAATGAGATTTGGATTGTAAGTTAAACAGCCATGAAGCACCCGTAATGATGTCTTTTTTGAGTTTTCTGTGATAGGTTAAGGAGTTTAACAATAGCTTAGATTTTAGCTAAATAAAATTTATTTGTCTTCTGGAGGAAATTTGAATTATTACAGAAGTTCTTTAAATCATTAAATATATAGATGGATAAATAAATATATACATGCACAGTATGTTCCTGAATACACGTCAGATTGACTAAGAAGAAAGAAAAATTAAAAAGAAAGAAAACTTCTAACTTGTCAGTCCTAATCCCAGTAAAACATTATATTGGTGTATTGCTGTTTGTATAAAGGAGCCCCAATAATGTTTCTTGACACACTTCTGTTGAGTGATTCGCTGGCTGAACCAACACCTCAGTGTTGGTGTGTCAGAGAGAAGATGTGCAGCATTGTTCATAATGGCACAGTTTTGTTTTAATTCTCGTCTCTTCTACTGCCTTCAAGGGGTTCTAAAGTGTGTCCCATAACTGAGCCTTGCCCTTTTAATTAGCTTGTTGATTTGGTGGACCTCTCTTGAAGTGATGTTGCCAGGCCTGTACAACCACAGTGTAGAAAATCACACAGGCCATCACAGAGTTGTAGAAGATGTGAAGGATGTCACTACTCCGTTAAAGGAACACTCTCTCCTAAGGAAGAAGAGCCTGCTTTGCCCATTCTTATATAGTTCCTTGGTGTTAAGAGACCAATCCAGCCTCTCAATAATTTGGACCTTCCCAGTACTTATAGGAGTGCAGCACCTCAGCACACACTCCCTGAACAGTGACCAGGCATAGAGGCTTTTTGGTGCAGCAAAAGTCAATAACCAGCTCCTTGGTTTTGCTGACTGCTGTTAGGTACCGGGATGGAATCCTCAAAGCCATTGTCAGAACTTATGCCTTAAGATGCAGACAATTCTCTTTGCACCAAGAAACAATGTTCGCCACCAGACTCCTATACTCTTTCTCATCCCCTTTATCAATACACCCCATAAGTGCAGAATCATTTTAGAAATTCTGCAAGTGACACGACCCAGTGTTATATTTATAGTTGGAGGTGTACAGAATGAAGAGAAAAGAAGGCAGGACTGATCCTCAGAGACACAGTCCTTGAGTCTCGCAAACTGTGGTTGGCCTGGCAGATAGTTCATTATCCAGGACACCACAGGCTCATCCACCTGCATATCTCTGAGTTTGACTCTTAACAAGGATGACTGGATGGTATTGAAGGCCATTGAGAAATAAAAAAACAGAAACCTCACAGTGCTGGCAGGTTTGTTGAGGTAAGAATAAGCCTTGTGGAGCAGATCGATGATTGTATCCTCCACTCCAATCTATGTTTGATTGGCAAACTGCTTTGAGACAATAGCTCACTGCCAGGAATATTCACACATAGATGTACACACAGTCAAAAAACACAGATTTTTGAAGATTTGGGAGTGACCCATAGCACTTGGAGAAAACACTTAAAAAAATGAAGCGAACATGAAAACTATATTTTGTTGCACATGGCTTTCAATTTGAACGTAGGACTCTGGAGCCATGCAACAGGAATGTTCACCCCTGTGATTACCATCACAAAATTAAAAATAATTAGCATTTAGGGTTTTTTTTCATGTTTTTTTTTTTATCATTAATTTAGATGTTTTAGAATGAATTGCTAAAATGTTGGAGCATGACATTAGTGCAATTGTCTGTGTGATACCAGGAGACAGGCCATTACACAAGGATAGCTGGACAGGGCTGTAAAAGGGTATCAGCCCAGCAGCAGGACTAGTATATACTCTTTTGTGCTACAAAATGACCACCAGCTGGCTACTGGTGGGCATGTTTTTGACCAAACTGTCAGTAACAGATTCCATAAGGGTGGCATGAGGGCCCGACTTCCTCTAGTGGGACCTGTGTTCAAAACCCATGACTGGGCAACTCGATTGGAATTTGCCAGAGAATACCACAATTGACAGCTCCACCAGTGGCACCGCATTTTCTTCATAGATGAGATCAGGTTCACGCTGAGTATTTTTGACAGATGTGAAGGAGTCTAGAGATGCCGTGGTGAATGTTTTGCAGCCTGCAACATCATCCAGCATGACCAGTTTGGTGGTGGGTCATGGTGATAGTCTGGGAAGGCATATTCTTGGAGGGGTTGCACAGACCTCCACATGCTAGGCAACAGTATACTGACTGCTGTTAGGTACCGAGATGAAATCCTCAGAACTATTGTCAGAACTTACACTGGTGCAGTGGGCCCTGGGTTCCCTCTGGTGCAGGACAATGCCCGGCGTCATGTAGACAGTGTGTAGGCAGTTCTTAGATGACGAAGGCATTGATGCCATTGACTGGCGTGAATGTTACCCAGACCTGAATCCAACTGAGAACCACTGCAATGTTAGGTGTCAGTGCATTCGACACCACCAAGTAATGCCAAAGACTATCCAGGAGCCCACTGATGCCCTGATCCCAGTCTGGGAGGAGATCTCCCAGGACACCATCTACCATCTTATCTGGAGCATGCCTAGAAGTTGTCGGGAGTGCATACAGGCACGTGGGGGCCATACACACTACACATTATGAATTGCCATGGTGAAATTCACACAAGTTGTATCAGCCAGTGATTTCAATGTTTGACTTTTATTTTCGATGTGATGTTGAATCCAACCCTCAATGGGCTGGTGGTTTTGGTTTTCATTCATCATTGTTATATCATTTTGTCCTCAATGAATTACACAGTATTACTTAGTACATATTTTCCACTTGAATATTTTGCTCCTCAAGATCCCTTAAGTTTTTTGAGTAGTGTATATATGACCAAAAATTCACAGAATTGTTAAAGAAACCTTCATTATAAAAACTTACAGCATTTCTTTTTTAGTTCCCTTCACAATTCCCTCCTTGAGACTTAATACACTTGTCCTCATGCTTCTCCCATTCCAGGTTAACATTTCCTATGCCCATCTTGTTTCCATGTCTAGCACTAGAATTACCTAAGCATACGAAAAAACTCGTAAACCTGGCCCACCTTAAATCCCTTCGCACCTCTCCGTCAGCGTCTTTTGTCTTGTAAATGTGTCGATAAGCAAAAGCAGCAAGCTGCCTGCTATGCCATCCACCCACCACAGTAGAAAGGGCCCAGCTAAAGCCTTGATTATCTTGGAGTGAAGTGTTGGAGCTCTAGTAGGGAAATAATAGATTGTTATTTGGAACACATGCGTTTCATGTGTGTTCCGTGTGAACAACAATCTATGTAAACAGAAACGTTTTTCATGTTTTGGCAATAAATGACAAAATGTCGGCATGAACTGTATAATGTGTGAAAGCTGAAGTCCAAATATCAAATAAACACTTTTACAAAAGGTGCAAGTATAATACAATAGCTTCTGTGATGCAGCTGTAAGAACTGCTGACTTGTAATCAAGAGGCTGCGGGATCGGTCCTGGGTGTCTCAGAAATTTACCGTTTTCAGTAGTGAGCTGCTCTTATTGTTAATATTGTACAATAAAAACATACATTTGATTTGCGTCTGTAATAGCCGGTGTAAATTTAAATTATTTGTAAAAGTTAGTGTTTTTTTCACTTTTATTTTCTTAGTTACGATCATGATACAACTTAACCCCAGATCTTACGCTGTTAGTTTTTATTTGACACTGGGAATAACTGTAGATGTGAGTGGTGTTTTGAGACAATGGAAATGGACATTCTCTGATCTAGAGGGATAAAATTTGACACACAAATGCTGGTGAATCTGCCTTCTTGGTATCTCATTGTCACTTTAATTATTTCTTTTCAGTTTTATTGAGTGTTCCTGCTCACGCTGAATTAGTATGCACCTTATGGTCCATGATGTCAAAGCCACACTGACAACAAAACAGAGATATAGGTACGGTATATATGATATTTATATGGTAAAATGTATGGTACATTTTGGAAAACACTGTGGCACTGATGCAACATTATTCATATTATTCATATTCATTTGCATACCTTCTTGCGGTTGTAATCAGTGACCACATTTTTTTTTTTCTGATCCTGCCCAATTTCCACATTTTGGTGCATGGTGGTGTTTCTTTTGTACTCTAGGACATGCAGAGGAAAGAGCAGTACAGAGAAGTCAGTTCTGCACTATATGCCATCATCAAATTCAAATGTTAACAGTTCTCACACACCTAAGGACCGTCCTTCACACATTTACAACATGTGTACCTGTTGCAATATACACACTTCTCTCTCTATGCTGTGGTTACTATTATACTGAAGGGGCGCCTAACACTGACTGTGTTTGCTTTCCTGGGGGAAGCAGCTGTCTTGAAACAGAAGCTTCTTGATGTTGCATCCTCTTTTTTCTTTTTCCATCACCTTTTCTTGTAAGAAACAACAACGAAGTTCCTATGCAAGATAAGCAAAGAACACTTCTTTTCTCAGTGGACCCATGCATACCTTGTACAGTACATGTGCGATGATTGCCACAAGCTCAAGCACGTTGTAGCACACAGCAACTGGCCACCTGCGTGTTCCTACTCACAATGAATAAGTTCATGCCTTCTGGTGCATGATCTCAGGGCAGCACTGGGGAAAAAAAGAAAGAGACAAATATATGTAGCATTTTGAAGAAATCATTTGATGATCTGAATAGTACCAATCAGAAAACATCATTGCATTAAAGCAATATCATTTGAAAATAAACAGCGTCAGATCGGGTGTTAATTTATGGTACTTGTAAAAGTTAGTTTTTTTTTCAGTTTTATTCTCTCAGTCACGTTCACATTCAGGTGCGAAGGGATTTAAGGTGGGCCGGATTTACGAGTTTTTTCATAGGCTTTGGAAATTCTAGTGCTTTTTTAAATTAATTTCTTCAAAGGTAGCAGATCTTCTTTCTTTCAGTCCCAGTTCTAATTTCTGAAAAAAAAAATTAAAAAGAAGGAGATCTGGCAAATATGAGGGGAAGGGATGCGAAGTAAGAACCGCATTATTTTTTTAACTCTTTGACTGATGATGTTTTAGGTGCACCACCTCTTCAGACCTTTTCTGATACTTTACTGTATGACGTCTTAGCAGTTCAATGTGAAGGGGAACAAATTTTCTTATGAACAAGTCTGTCAGTGTTGGAAAATAGGATTATTACGGTCTCTGGAAATCTGCCATGGTGGCATGAAGAAAAGCAAAAACAGCCAAGTCATGTGCACGATTGTGAAATAAATGCCAGAAATACGCACTCGATCTACTCAGAACAAGAACAACTCAGCAGACTGATTAACCAGACTATATGCAAACATTACCTAGCAGCATGTTTGATAACTCACACTAACCTTATGCTATTGACTGATTTTGGGAATTTTTGGGCCCTCTTGTAAATATACAAATCCAAGGATGAAACAATCTTGTCTTCTTTAGGATTACCAGCACAAACTTATATAATACCACAGAATGACCAGGTCAGGGAGTGTGGCTAGATAGCCTAGAGTTTTCATAACTTTGACCATATCTTACCATTGGGCTATGGATTTTGCATTATAAATGACCATGGACCACCTAGAGGTATATTTTTTCTAGTGGGTCTACTGACTAGAGTTTTGTTTCCCTCACCTCTGTCATCATCTTGCCACATCTTAACATTGATACTAATGGAAAAATGTCATTAACTTCTTTCCTTTACCATATGTTTAAACTAATGTGTGTTCATATGTGTGTACATTTTGTATTATGTAGTGTTTCTAATTTGTTTCTCACATGTGCTTGTACCTGTAGTGAAGAGCACTATACATAAATCAATTGAAATGAATACATCCATCCATCCATTATCCAGCCCGCTATATCCTAACTACAGGGTCACGGGGGTCTGCTGGAGCCAATCCCAGCCAACACAGGGCGTGAGGCAGGAAACAAACCCCGGGCAGGGCGCCAGCCCACTGCAGAAATGAATATATATTGTAAAAAAGTTTTCCACATCAGGAGAGAAGAAATGTTAATTGCACTCCACATTTGCCTAATTTTGTAATTGACATAGGAGACTTGGAGACAACACCTTCACTTCTTTTTCAAAATGAAACAGATGGCAAAGAATGACTAACATGTTTCTGGCTTATAATCGCTGGGATGTTTGCTTTATAAATTGTTCTGTACGGGTATACGGAAGTCATCACAGAGAAAATTTGGTGAATTAATAAATGCTATTGATTACAGCAAGGCAGAACTTTTAGGGTCCCTTCCACATGTCACAAAGTGTTCAAGCCACCATTATAGCATCACCTGCAGAAATGTAAACTGTAGTAAGAGTGAATCTCCTTTTTATTTTGAGACATTTTATGGATTGCTTTTTATGTTTTTAATGCCATAAAGCACATTGCCATGCAAAACATAATCAGAACACAATAGAAGTTAATGCCAGGGAATTGACTGTGGCAGTGATTTGTAACAAAGGCAAAGTATTACAAAGAAGAAGTGAGTGACAGATTTGAATTATACTGTTTTTCAATTTCATATGCATCATATGAATTGCATTAACTTCTGTCTCAATTTTCGATATAATCTTTACACTAATTGCTTCAAAGTAACCCTGCGTGTAATTTTTTTTCTACACCATTAAAATAAAAAAAGGTATAAGAAGCTCCTACAAAAGAGCAAAATATGTGGCATAAAGACTGTTTGCTTGGAGCTAGCAATTTAAACTGAATTAGGAGGTTTTAAAGTACACCACATTTAAAAGATTGCATTGTTCATACTTATTTTTTAAGCAGTGAATAAAGGGAAATAGCTTAAAAAGCATATTGAAGAAAGAAAGAGGCCACCCATTTCTTTCCAGTGGTCTTTGAGTTCTTCCATTCATTCAATGAATATTGTAGTCTTTGTCCATTTTGATTTTTTCCATCATAAATTTCGGTTATGTTTCCTGTGGGAGATGCTTTGATGTGATCAATTGTGACATGATTAATTTTCAATTAAGCTTTCTTTGCCCTTTTTTTAATGGCTCATACAATCAATCCTGCACTCCCACCAGAAGGTTTGTGGCTTTGTTCTTAGTGGAAATTGTTTTTTCTCTCTCTCTCTCTTCTAATACTCATCTCAGTGGAGCATCCTGCAGATAACCTCTGGGGGTTATCCGTTAAGTGTGCATTGATTTTTTTACCCTCATTTAACTCATTCCTTATAGTTTTTTTTTCTCAGTCAGACTAAAAAAATCAAATTAATTTGCCTATCAGTTACTTTTTTCTTGTTTAATAATATTAATTTTATTTCAACGTAAGTAATTTCCGTGGGGCTGGCAATTGACTGGTGCACTGTACACGACTAGTTTCTGCCTTGATGCCAGTGCTGCCAGGATAGGCTATGTCTCCCTGTAGCCCTGAACTTTAATGTTATAAATAAGACTGATGCATATATCAACCACCTAATGTAGTTCATTCCTGTAATGAAGACAAAAATGATCAGAGATTTAAATATACAAAGGTGAAATTAACTAATTTAAGGACTGCACAGATGCATTTTCTTTAATGTTCCTTAGCTGTTTTGTATTTGCAATGTCTAGCATAGTTACAATATGTATTACTGCATATACTCACGTTTAAGTTCTCCCGTGGATAAGTCGGGGCTTGATTTTACCGTATAATTTCCGGTATTTTATAATGTCGGTTGTATAAGTCAAATGTGGAAAACTTGCGCTATTGGTCCAAGAGATTATGATATGCTAACGCCCACTTCAGAGAGTAACCATGGAGCACACTGCCTTTTTTTCTATGTATCGTGCCTACGTGACCACATGGTAATACCCGAACTATTCTGAAGCGAAGTTTGCACTGTTTAGTGTTTTTTGTATCTCACACCGTCATACACCTTTATCGTAAGAGCATCCCTCATCTACGATGGAGCGTTTAATCAGAAGAAAATATGAAGCTGCTGCTGCAACAAATTCAATGTGTCTGAGAAACTGGTGTGAGATTGGAGGAGACAAGAAGATGTAAAATAATAAAATAAAATTAAGTGTTGTATTTTTGAACAGACACATAAGTAGGGGTCTGATTTTACGATCAATTTTTCGGGTTTCAAGATCTGACTTATACACAAGTATATGCGGTATGTCTTTTAAGAATAGTTTTCTATTTGTGACTTAAAAGAAACAACTTTTTTTTTTTTTTGAATGCCAATGTAAATATTTAAGTAAGCCATAAACTACCCAGCTTGTCAGGACAGGCTACAAATGAGCAAAGTAACTGGAGAGACGGGTTGTACCTCAGGGTTTTCATTGGTGAATGGTTCAGGAAGGGACCAAGACAGGTATTGGTCATTGGAATTGGTATGGTTGCTGGAATAGGACTGGATGCACCAAGGGAGTGGCCTTCACCCATTGGTCTAAGATTTGGATAGGAATTGTATGAAGTTGGTCACCCCACCTTTACCTCTCTCTCTCTCTCTCTCTCACTCTTACCATCTGGCCATGAAGGAAAGACTGCAATGGTCCAGGTTGACTCCACGCTCCTTTATCACATCCAAGAGCCTATTCAACCCGAAACCGTCAATAGGCGTGAACCAAGGTGAGCCGGGCAAATGAGGACACACACATCCAGCAAGGGGTTGGTGCAACAACTAAATAAAGAGTGTCCAAACAGTGCAGTGATCAAACTCTTCAATAAATAATCCATAAAATCCAAAGTGAATGTTGAGGTTAAAACAATCCAATAAATAAATGATCTTACAAAATGAGAATAAAATTGCAAGGCAGGAATCAGTTCTAAAAAACTCACAATCTCAGGTGCATTCTTCTAAAAGCAGCCGTCTCCCCTGTTTAGCTCCAGGTTGGATCCTGCAGCCAGAAGAGACATCCAGCCAACCTTTTATTACAAACTCGATTCACTGCTGTCACCTTACCTCAGCAGTGTGTTGTGCCAATCCTCATCTCGCTCCATTGTGTCCCGCTGTCACTCCTCAGCCTTATGTGAGAACTCCCTGCAAACATTCAGTCACTCCAGCTTCCCCAAGAAATACTCATTGGAGTGGCCCTCTTCACCCCCTTGAGCATTGGCACCATGCTTCTCCTAGGGGCTCTCCTCCCAACTGTCTCTCCTCTGCACCCTGGTATCCCCCAATCCTGCTACATTCATTTGTACTCTCTCTTTTCTCTTTAACCTCTTTCTCTCATTTGTTCTCTCCCGTTCCTTCTGCAGTGTAGGCTCCTTTATACGGCCTTATTGGGTGCAGATGGGACCCTCCGCCCACTCCAACTTGTGAACAAGGTACCTGATCGATCCACATGAGTGCACAATCAGCTAATCACTGCAGTCAACCTCTGAGCAGTGCCGTTGTGCACACACCTGCACCCATTCTGAGCTTGCATTCACTCGAGACTCTATTACTAATTTTAAAACCTTCACAGCGCCACAGACCACTTATCACAAAAACCACGATAAAGACAACTCTATCTTGACAGCCATATGGAGACAAGCATGTGGCCTGTTTCAATATTCTGTTCAAAGGCCATGCAGTAGCAAAGCAAGCTAGACCAAAGATAAGCCGAGGGCTGCCTGTGGATGTGAGATGTACTGCTCCTTAGGTTGTAAGGGTATGGTGTGCCAACATTTACATTGTAACTTGCTTCCTTAATATTTTGGGACGTTTTATGAAAAATACATAGTTAAATGTATAACTTAACATTCGCCTGTTGCTTTTGCCTGAGGTTTAGATAAAGAAGGGAAGGGGGAGGAAGTGGTGAACCAAAGTAGCTTACCTGATCATAGAGTAGTAAGTGTTTGGGATTTGAGGCATTTTGGTAAAGTCTACACAGTGAGGAATATAAAGGAGAAAATAGGGTCACCATAGGACCCTATCCGACAAAATGAAACCTACAGCACCTCTCTAGGTGTTGTCAAGAACTGGGCCTGGGAGAAAATCTGGGTTATCCATCTCCCTTTCCTAGATATGGGAATTAGGGATCTGGAGGCAATGCTAACAACAGAGCCCTTAAATTCACCCCCTAATTCCAGACACCTGATGATGCTTTGGTTTCCTGTTGCAGGCCTGAAGACACTTGTTGTCCTGTAATTGTTGTTCTTTAACCCCACTTTACATTTCAATGAAACTTCAGTGAGCGAAGAAAACGTAGCTACACTAACTTATTTAGATATGAAGCAAGTTGTAATAAATGAAGATTGTATAAGTGTGCAACACATATGAAATGCAATAATCTAATCCTAATCTAATATACAGGCTCTACAACAAAGCTAACATAATAAAGGAAACAGAGCCATAATAGCACGTCCTGCTGTCCTTGGAAAGAGGCTGTAATATTGGGTGGTTACGCAACACAAAGAAGAATGAGAACATGGATAAATAACTTATACGCTTAAATGCTTCTATGCATATATACAACTTGTATGCCTAAATGCTGCTTGTATATGTTCTTTTATGCTCATGTAACACCTTATTGAATTTATTAATTAAATAACATACTGTAAATAAGTTGGAAATACTCCCTTATGCACAACATTTTAAGTAGACACTCTTTCTTCATTGGGAATTAGTTTTCCTTGCTTTTCTCTTTCAAGGTTGCTCTAGACCAAATAACATTTGTTTAGCCATGTGTAATGTCTGCCAGCAATAAATAAATACCAGAAATATGTAAAGTTTTCAGAGTAATGAAAATGAAAGAAATGGTGCACATGCTTGCATGACGAAATGTAGCATGAAAATGAATGCAGTAATATGGTTAATAATAATAATAACAAAGTCACCTGTCATCTGTAAACCATAGATAGATAGATAGAACTTTATTTGTCCAGTGGGGGAATTTTGGCTTTTAACTGAAACTCTTTAAATAAATGCATACATAAACAGGTAGATAAGTAAATAAATACATATACACACACACTTTAGTCTGAATACACACCAGAATAACTGTACAGCAAGAAAATTAAAAAGAAAGAAAAGTTCTCACTTGGCAGTCACAGTCCCAGTGAGGCATTATGTAGATGTATTGCTGTTGGTATTAAGGAGCAACTGTAGTGTTTCCTGACACACTTCTACTGAATCATCAACTGGCTAAAAGTCCTCAGTGTTAGTATGTCAGTGGTAGAGGAAGTGCAGCATTGTTCATAATGGCACTCAGTTATATTTTGACTTTGTCCTTTACTACTTCCTCCAGGAAGTGCCGCACTAATGTTAATGTTAGCAATGCACCATCGTTTGGAATGTATTCTGTAATGCATCTAATAAAATGTGACACATTTTTCATTCCAGTAGAGAGCATATTATAAACATTAGCACCACGGGGAAGATAATGCCCAGCACAGTTATTTATTGTAGTGGGATCTACCACTCTTCTATACACAGACACAGCAGTCAGGTAGGATCATGGCCAAGTAATCATGTTCCCTGCAGTTATAATTTTCCTTGCATCACCCATCAATGACAGGCACTTATAGCGTGAACACGGTCGGCTTGGGTTTGCTTTTGCTGCGAGCCGCTACAGCACTGGGAGCCTACGGTCGACCCGGCAACTGATAAGCTGTCTTCCACAGATGCAGTGATCGTGCTTCGGGACGCTCTTCAGTGTGTCGTCCCATTGGGGGAGTCCCAGAAGAGTTTAGAAACCTTACAAAATATATACAGGTCTGTATATATATATATATATATATATATATATATATATATATACATTGTAATAAAACGAGACAAAGACAGATAAAGGTTTGGGGCAGCCACCCGTATAATGTGGTATCCTGGCTGCAAAAGTCGTTTTCCACAAATAACCAGCACTGAAGTGCAATCAACTGAGTCCAAAACAAGACTGAGGAAACAAAGGAAAAGGGGCAGGTTTTAAAGGGGAAGACAGGAAGTGAGGTCATATGGATCTGGCATGTGGTCTTCCACCATTGGTTCATAGCCGGACGTGACATCAGAGGGACTGGAGCTGGTGTGGCCGACTTCCATTGGCTCGGTCCCGGAAGTGATGTCAGGAGAGCCAGGTGGAATCCCCCGGGAAT
>JANRMT010062812.1:6702468-6746829 GCA_026402145.1 Polypterus bichir lapradei
GCGGCCTGGGGATGAGGGCCGGCAACTCTTGCCGGACATCCATCACAATATATATATATACCCGCGTATCGCAGCGGAGACGTAGTGTGTTAAAGAAGCTATGAAAAAGATTAGTTTCTTACTGCATCAATAAACAGCTCGTCTTCTTCTTTATCTGAGACCTGACACACTGCATGTACGGGTTTTTTTTTTAACACTGTCTTCCTTTAAAGGGACATTCACTTTTTCCACCGTGTGCTTTGTTTCTGCAGTAGCTGCAGTTATGAATAATATGCTTGTATGTATCAGACGCTTCATATTTTTTTGCTGCCTTTTCAATTGTGTAATTCGGTTTTTGTTCAGCGCTCTTTGGAACTGTTGCTTTTTGTCTGTGCACTGCGTCAGTTCACGTGAGCCGCTCGGTGTACATGCATCGAAGTTTCCCAGCTGTGCTGGTGCCATCTCATGCTATGTCCATGGCTGTATTTAATGTTTCCTAAGTCCCGGCACTTAAAACTTTCTCTCGCAGTTTCGCTGAGTTTGTGCCAAACACCACCCTGACCATCTCATCTTCCTCTGCATAAGCACAGTCCTTCACCCGTGAATATTTACCCGTGGCAGTGTTTCTATTGGATTGCCGCTGACGGACGGCCTTATATGGGCAGGCACTAAATTACAAACGCTAGCGGCAGCCTGTCTATGAACTTAATTTAAAGTTTAGGTTTACATCGTGCTTTGTTTCCGAAGTAGCAGAACTGAGGAATATGGTTGTATATGTCACTCGCTCACTGCCTTCTCAATTATATAATGCATGTTTTCTTCAGCGCTTTTTGGGCCTCTTCCTGGTTTTCTACCTACTGCGTGAATACGTGGGAGGCGTGATGATGTCACACGAAACTCCGCCCCCACGGGTTTCACGCTCATCTCCATTACAGTAAATGGAGAAAAACAGCTTCCAGTTATGACCATTACGCGTAGAATTTCGAAATGAAACCTGCCCAACTTTTGTAAGGAAGCTGTAAGGAATAAGCCTGCCAAATTTCAGCCTTCTACCTACACGGCTTTGCCGTTTATTAGTATAGATATATATCATTAATCTCTATTAGTACTATTTTATTATTATTTTTATTACTGTATATATATCTATGTAATATTTTCATTTAATGTATGGGCCCCTTTTAGTGAAAACTAGTTCAATGGCACCATTTGCAGTTTTGCATCATATGGTCCATGGTAAATCCAGCAATGGAAAATTTCTGTGGTGCCCCCCTTTCCTTGACGCCTGACTAATTGAAATATATATAAGCAAGAAACTCATTAAACACATGTGGACTTGAAGTCATTAAACTAAGAAGTTACTGTGAAGATAGTTTGAGTTTATGCAAGACCCCAGTCAATGGAACCTGAAGACATAATCAATACGGGTCAGGTCAGTGCATTTCAATAAGGTCAGATTTGTATTTAATTATAAGTTGGTTTATTTAATTTTTAACCAGATGTTTTAATCTGAATTTAGTACTTGACATGAAGTAAGTGTGCTAGATCCTATTACTTTGCATTTAATGTCGTGGCCTCAAGCAACTAATCAATGATAAGGTTTCTTCACACAGAAATTTATTAAGGAAATTGAAAATTAATTTGCAAACTCTTATATTAAAAATATATATTTTGAAGATAGCAGAATGGCAGAAAGCAACAGCTGTCCAGGATAATAAGGCTAATGAATAAACTATTGAATTGTGCGACATGTTGCTTAACACCTTTGTCATTACAGTATGTGTGTGGGCAGTAGTGTACAACAAAACAGTTCTGACTTTATTTTCCATTAAATGAATAGACATTTGAAGACATTTATGTTATTATCATTATCACTTTTCCCAAGATAGAAAAGAATTTTTAATAAAAGTTTGACTTTGTGAGTATAGCTAATATTTGATAAGCAGAAAAGCCCCAAAGAAAGAATAAGAGGAAAATTTGTCTTTTTACAGAAGCCCAAGAGACTAATAAATAAATAATATAGCAATCAGATAGATAGATAGATACCCAGCCAGAAGACCAGTAGGATGGAAGGACAGGATGAGACAACCTGGCAAGGTTATGGGCTCCCCCGACACGATATATGACAGCATTTATGGGCGATGTTAACAGTGTGAACACCGGCAAGGCATGCTGGGAACTGGAGTCGAATAGAGCATCCTGGTCATGTTCTGCAGGTGCCACCATGGGCTGCTGCAGAGATATGTGATCCCTATTCTCCAGGACTTCCAAATGACCCAGAAGTACTTCCACTGGGCTATGCTCTAGGGCCGGAAGTACTCCCATGTCCAAAATAAAAGAAACCACCCTGCCATATCCGGGCAAGTTTCAGTCAGAGTCAGGAGGAAGGAAGATAAAGCTTGCCTAGAGGTGAGGAGGAGAGGAAGGAAGGAAAGAAAGAAAAGAAAGAAGAGGTATTGTGCATTGTAAAAATGCATTATGAAGTAGGTATTGTTAATAAATCATTTATTTGAACCAGGGACTTGTGTCTATGCCATGGTGTTTGAGGTTTGGGAGGCTGCAGTGCCCCCTACTGATCATTGTACATTTCATTGGTATTCATTGATATGTTTGAGATTTTATGACAAAAACATGCATGAATTCCATCTTGATTTCACATTCCATAATTGCGCTCAAGTATGTCATGTATTGTAAATGTAAGAATAATTTAAGTATACTTTCTGAGTTCTTTCTACTGTTCAAGACTAAAGAAGTACTGTATAATTTCACCTGTCATAGTAAGACATGCCTATTAGTCCAAAGATTTAGTTTGCTGCTTGTCTTCCTAAAGCTTTTACTGTGGCATCATGAGCAGAACTACACACAGACACAATTTCACTAGCCAGAATGACTCATGGAGTGCAATTTAGCCTGGACATCAAAATACACACTGCAATTTACAAAGGATGCCCAGGGATTTTTTAAGTCTCATCCAAAGGACAGCACCATTTTTATAATAGTGTCCCCGTCACTGCATTGGGGCATTTGGATCCATATTCAGACCACAGGGTGAGTGCCCGCTGCTGGTCTCACCAACACCTCTTCCAGCAGCAACCCAAGGTTTTCCTAGATGGTCTTCCATCCAAGTACTGGCGGGGCCTGACCATGCTTAGCTTCAGGAGGCAGACTTCTTCTAATGTGCATGTGGTATGGCAGCAGTCCTTATCAGATTCATTCAGGTCTGCATGGCTTAATTAGTTGTGTTCATGTAATGACTGACTATGCAATGCACAGAGCAAACTGGTATCATATCTGAATATTTTTTGAAAGGAAAATTATGTTTGAAGGTGAAGCTATACACATAAACATTACATGCATGCTTTTCTGCAAGAATAAAGGCCTACTGCACCATGCTGAAGCCATATATCCATTTTATTATGTCCAATCAAACCATAATGAAGCAACAATGCCGTACAGCCTAATAATGCTTTCACACCCCAGACAGTGCAAAAATAGGACTGTTCATATTAACTTACGCACATGTCAAACACAACAGAGTAAACTACACTGAGGCAGTTTCAAAAACTGATGAAAGTTTACTATTCCGGACACAGCACACACAATGCCATTCAACTAAAGTCAATCTCAATTGATCGGGGACATTGAACAGCTTATAGTGGCTTTACACCATATTGACTGCCTATAATTGACTGTGAGGTTCATTTCCACTGTTAGGTAATCATTTACCAAAAGCCCTTCATATAAGTAGGTATTTTTAAGAAGTAGCTCAACCTCTCTCTACCAACAATTCTATTCCCATAAACCCCTCTGAAATCCTAAGCTAACTCTGAACTTCTATTTATCCATAATCTGAAAAAGGATGATGTTTAATTAGTCTGCCTTTCCGTTTACTTCACCCTTTATCTTTGTAAACCCAAAATGACAAATCCTTGCTCTTCTTCTCTTTATCCAGTCAACAGAAGGCTGAGTCACACATTGAACAGGACAGGCATCAACACTTTTTAATATCTCAGCCATAAGCTTGCTGGTTACATCATCAGCCACCAAAGCCTTGAGATTTATGACTTAGTATATACAAGAAGAAGCAAGACCATGTTTTGTTCATTTTAATTTTCTTACAACGTGATGAGTTTGATTGGTGTGAATTTTTGCATGGCTGATGGGGGGGGAGAGGTTAGGAGCACATGCTGATACAGCACATTGCTGCACCCATCACACGACAAACCAACTCAGGATCCAGATTAGGACCTGTGTGGAGCCATGCAACGGGTGACCCCTCAGCACCACACTAGTTCAGATAGGGGCCTTTTCTTATTCTATAAATTTTTTTCTTAGCAAATAGAAACTGTTCATCAGCAACAAACATGCTGTTATCTACTGTACTTTAAGAGCTCCCATTCAGCCCACTTGAGTAGCTCATCGTCGTTCTTTTTTCATGCATTGGGTCCCCACATTACCCCTATTCCTTTCTCTTTCTGTTCCTTTATCCCATGCCTCGCCTTCCAGATAACCAGTTGTCTCTAACGACTTCCCAACTCAGTGGGTCACTGATCAGCTTTAAATCCTACTCAGGCAGGATTAGTTTTATTTGTCAGGAGGTGGGGTCAGGTAATTATTACTGGAGGACCTCTGTAATTTTGTCCTGTAAACTCATGTCAGTGACTGTGAATTCACATCTCAATAACGATGGTAGGGCCCAATACCTTCTATAAAAAGTCCAATGAAAATATCCCCTGGTTAAGCTAATTTTTTCCTGTTGATTCTGAGGTTCATCAGTGGTGTGTTCTGCTCCAACTCTGTTCAGTACTTGCATGGACTAGGTATTGGGCAGGGTCCTGGGGTCCAGCAGTTGTGGGACATCTGTTGGTGAAGAAAGACTCACTGATCTTGACTTTGCAGACAATGCTGTGATCTTCGTGGAGTCAATGGAGGTTCTGATTGGGGCTCTCAAGAGACTGAGTGAGGAGTCTGAGTGTCTCACTTGTGAGTGTCCTGCATAAAAATCACAATCCAGGCCTTAATGACGTCTTGGGCACAGCCATCAGCAGTGTGTCTGCCGAGAGAATGTCAACTGCATCGAGAGGTTTACTTACCTTGGCAATGACATTCATCTCTCTGGTGACTCTTCCTATGAAGTCAGTAGATGGATTGGGAAAGCTTGAGTGGACATGTGGTCGCTGGAAAGGGGTGTGTGGCACTCCTGATATCTCTGCAAAAGGACAAAGGTCCAAGTCTTTAGAGTCCTGCTGCTTCCTGTCTTGCTATATGGTTGCGAGACATGAACGTTATTCAGTGACCTGAGATGAAGACTGGACTCCTTCAGTACTGTGTCTCTTCGGAGAATCCTTGGGTACCGCTGGTTTGAATTTTTGTTGGAGTCCCAATTGAGGCACATTACCTACATTGCAAGTGAGCATTACTTATGGCACTACGGCCATGTGGTGCGATTCCCAGAGGGTGATCCAGCTTGTAGGATCCTCAATGTTGAGGAACCAAGTGGCTGGACCAGGCCAAGGTTGATGTCCATGTAACACATGGCTGTGGCAGATGAATAGTCATTTCTAGAGTGTGAAACTAGACTGCGTATCTGCCAACTGAGATCCCAAGCTGTTTTATTGTGTGGTGGATGCTGCAACTAGCTGTACCAGTGCATACTCCCCAACCTGACCTGACCTAAGCTAATGTTGTCTGAATAGACATGTCATTAAATCGTCATTTGTGCAATTTCAATGGGATTAAAATTACAGAGTTCCTTCAGTAAAAATTACTTTAACTATTGCATGAAGTGGTTAAAAAGAACTTCCTGTACTCCTTGTTGTCTATGCTGAATAACAGAGGAAAAGGTATCCACTTGGAGGGGCAAACACACACAAATTTTTTTTGTACATAAGGGTTGCTAATGTTGTCTGAACTGATGGTATGTACCAGTATGTATATACTGTATGTATTACTCGTACTCATAAGGCAAAAATGGGGAAATGCTAGTTTAGAATACTGACATGTGCACCAGCCCACTTCACGCACTGATTTTACTGAACCTTGTGATGTAAAACTAATCCCATCTTTTCTTAAAAATTAGAGAGGTACTCAAGTAATAATTACTTTACCCCAACTCCTGGCACAAAACATATAGCGTCTAAATAGGGCTTTTGATACCACAAAAAGGTTACTTCCAGGTTACTTCCAAAAAACACCCCAGGTCACAGGATCATTCTCTACAATCTTTGTGCTTTGCTGCCAAAGCTCCTTTTAGTAAACCCATACACTTTTTAGCCCTGCAAGGGCCTAGCACGTTCATAGAAGGAACATCTTACTATTTCTTACTAGTCTGGGGGACTTTGCTTAAACTGCTACACACTGCATGGATTCATTAATTTTCATGACCACACAGTAGCTATTTTGAGGACACTCTCTTAATAAATAAACTCTTACCTTTCTTTTTTACTTACCCAGCTTTAGCACTATCAGGATGTTGTATGTTGTCCATGCCAGTGCCTTTGCCTGGTCCATTTCCTGTGTAGTTATCTCTATTCTGTCTAGCAACTGGACTTGTGTCAACAATAGTATACTGTATATGGCATTTCCTTGTTGTTCATCCTTGTTGATATAAAGTTCTTGTAGTGAAAGGGGTTTACAGTTCTTTGCCTTATTCAGCTACAGATGCATTACTGAGGAATGCCTATGGAGAAACTATAGCCAGAGCACTCGAGATCATTTGCTGCTCAGATGTTGTGGAGAATCTGTTAAACCCTTCAAGAAGTCAACCATCATTGTCTAAACCACATTTTCTCCAATAAAGTTTGTGGCGGACGGTTGGGACCCTTGTCAGGTGGGAATGTCTCCACACTGGGAGGACCGGGGGAGCAAGTGTGGCCAGAGCATTACCTCCTCCAGAGAGCATCATGGCAGTCCCCCTGGGTTGCAGCAGTGCCTAAGACTCCCGCAGGGCTCCACGGGAGTTGGAGTTTGGTGCAGACCGGTTGGGATCCGTGGGTGCCGCCAGGGGGTACTGCAGCAAACGCTAAGCCCTTGTGGGCGGTTCTTCCACCACGACCAGAAGTGCTACTGGAAATACATCATCCAGCACCTGAAGCAATTCCGGGGGCCTTATAAAAGGGGCCAGAAGATACTACTCAGGGAGCCAGAGTCAGGAGGAGGGAGATGAAGCTTGCCAAGGAGGAGTGGAGGAAAAACAGAGAAAGAAGAAGAAGAGAGTATTGTGTGGTATTGTGCTTTAAACTGTGTTATACTTGTGGGAACAGGGAAGACGTTGCCCACAAGTGAAGAAACAAAATAAACACATTTGTGTTTTTATCAGTGTGCCTCCTGTGTCTGTCTGTGTCGGGTTGAGTGGCTGCTACGCCCTCTAGAGTTGTCACAGGCTGCAGTTAATTGGAGCCTATTATTGCAGCATAGAACATAAGGTTGGAACCAAACTTAGATGGGGAATCAGTACGTCACAATTTAACACACTCTATCTCACGTGAGCTACCTAAAATATTTTTTTTGGTACCCATAGATAAGGGTGATATGGGGAGAACATGCAAAAACCCACATAAACAGTTACTGCAAATGAACATCATGGTTTATTGGTTAAATGATGGACGATATGCTCAGGCTATATTGTGTACTAGTGTGACTGCATCTGGAGTATTGTGTGCAGTTCTGGTTAACACTACAAGAAAAACATAGCAGCATCTTAAGCAGTGCAGAGCAGAGCAAAGCAACCAAGTACATCCCAGTAATTAAGGTCCTGCCCTACTCTGACAGACTCACAGAATTAAACCTGTTTAGTCTTCGGCAGAGGAGACTGCATGGGGGCCTAGTTCAGATATTTAATGTCTTCAAATTTATTGATAAAGTAGATCCAGCAGAATTCTTTCAGCTTAATGGTGAATCACATACTTGAGGACACCAATGGAAATTAAGGGGAAGTGCATTTAGTATTGAAGCCAGCAAGCACTTGTTTAGATAAATAGTTGTGGGAATCTGGAATAAAGTATAGAGACATGAAGTTGAAGCAGAAAGCTTGGCAATGTTTAAGAATTATCTGGATTGAGGAACTGGGACAGCTTAGCTGTTAGCTAAACAAACAAACCTGTTGGATTGAATGGTCTCCTCCTGTTTTTCAAATTTCTTATTTTCTTATGTTAGGGAACTACTCAATGTCTGCTGCATTGGAAAGTCACCATTTACTGAATTTAATTTAAGGCTGCCTAGAGCCTGAGCACATATCAGAAGCAGCATCAGGCCACAAGTAGGACCCAATTTAGCATGAGGTGCCACATCATAATAAGTCACTGACACATAGTCACTTACCTAAACAAGCTAGTATGTGGAATATGGGAGAATGTTAAAGTACCCAGAGAAAGCCCGGGTATGCCTGGGTGAACGCAAACTACACCCAGACTCTGAATATAAGCAGATTGTGTGGCCTAGTGGATTGAATGCTAAAATTTACACCATCCATGATGTCAGTTTTTACCATGTCTGTGGCACACTTAACCTGCTTGTTCTCTAGCTATGAAAAATCTACTAAGCCTAATAGTGCAACAATTTTATATCACGTTTTTTGTCATGCTTTAAATCTGGCTTATTTTAAAACCTACATATATATGTTTGGTATCATTCTTTTCAGAATTTATCAAACTTTAATGTGATGTTGTTAGATTTTCAGATTCTTATTATGTTTTTTAAATTATAAACTAAAAAGTATCAAGAATGCACGTCCAACAAGTCATGACTTTGTGCCAAAAGATTAAACCACGGCCGGGGCCGAAAATAAAACACAAAGAGCAGGACAGCTGCTGTAGAGGCGTTTAAATGTTTGAAGCGCCGTGCAAGATGCAGATCACATGGCACGGCAGCAGCAGCAAGCCAGCAGCTGATCGAGGAAAAAAGAGGTAAAAAAAACTGTATTTGTTTCCCATTGTATCACCGTTTAAGAGGGGGTTTGGGAGGACCAGCCACATCTCATTGGGGTGCGTTCAGCCCCCATCTTCACAACACGAGCAGCAGAGACATGAAGTGGCTGGCGCGTAGCACAGGCTGGGGAGGTTGGCGAGCAAAGCAAGCAAGGGAGATCCCCCTAGTATAATAATAAAAATATGCATCATTAAGGAAACACACACAGAAACATAAGAGAAGGTTAACATTTCAGTTATGAAAACCCTACTTATTGGCAGTTGGCAAGGATTATGCAAAATAGGGAAGATTTTGGACAACACACTGGTCAACTGCTAATGCCATCTTGATGACGAGGGTTGACTTTATCCACTGGGGAAAAGTAAGAGGCAAACGGCGGGCGCAATGATGGTTTGGTCAGTGGCCTTTATCTATCATTTTAGTGGATGGAGAGAGAAATGAGAAACACGTAAACTGCTGTGCAACATGCAAATTCATCAGCCATGTCTCCTCAAAATCGTTCCTTGTGAGGTGTGTGGTGTACTTGCATGTAGGACAGCATGCAGTTATAATGCAGCCTGATCTGGTCATTTTTCTTGTGTAAAAATGTCTTACAAATATGAAGTACTAATGAATAAACCAGGATACAAACACACACAGTTTAAAGTAATTGTGAGGCAGAAGTGCTCACTTTACTTTGCTGTATAACATCTCTCTGTATTGGACAGAGAATCATGTGTGGTACATTTTTAATTTAATTTTGAAGATATATATGCAAAAAATCCATTTTAAGTACTTGAGTAAGTGGGAGATTACAAAAGCCTACCGGAGTCTAGTCAATTCCTATTCATTTAATCCATTTCAACAAGCAAGACCTCAGGTTGCTGCAGTGTACCACACTACCTGTTGCTTGTTTCCATACATTGACTGTTTTGTGCAAGATTATTTACTCTGACCAGTACTTCAGTTTACAGAAACTGCAGCCCATTTATTTTTCAGCCTCTCTTGTCTAATTTGGAATTGTGTGCATTTGCAGCTTGCCCCAGGAGAAATGAGAAGAAAGCAAAATTCAGTCCAGAATTAGTGGTATATTTAATGGTCAATTGAACCCACTAAATATAATATTTAATATGCACTTAGAATATTGGAAGAGAAACAGGAAACTGCTGAATGTATGAGTTCCACTACATTGTAACACCTCTTTTCATTTCCATCAAAACTATTATTTCAGAGCAACATCATACAGGGATCCAGTTACTTAATAATGAAGCCAGAGACACTGATTGGCCCTAAAAGACCCACGGATCACATTAACTTGATGTTATATCAGCCTCTGAAGTCACAAATTTAGGAGCGAACTTCAACTGTGATTTGAACTTTACAGATAAGCTGAACAATGTTACTAAGTGTTACTAAAGCCGCCATTTAGGTAATGTAAGTCTTAATGTTCATTCACAGTCACAGAATGACTGCTGCATACATTTATTACTGCTAACATTGATTATTGCAATGCCTGCTGAAAACATTTCCAGAACATCTTCAAATAATTCGACCTGCAATGATAAGATGGCTGACAAGGTCAAATAAAACGGTGCTTGGCACTCTTTTCCTTAAGACATTGAATGACTTCCTGTGAATTTTGGAAGTATACAGGTAATTAGCTTATTTTTTTAGTTAATAAGGCCCTACTTGGATTAGCTTGCGAATGCATTGCATTACAATACATTTATTTATTATGCACTCAGACTATGAAATATCTAATTTTAAAACTTTTTTTATTGTTTGGATTTTTCCTGAGTTTGTTTATTTTGTATACTTGTTTAAAACTGTATGTTTTTATTTACATTTTTTATATATTGCTTTTTCACTGTGTATTAGTTGCATTTGTTGTTGTATATGACACACCTTAATATGCAATTATATACCAGTATGATGTATTATTATTATTATTATTATTATTATTATTTGTATTTTTATGTTGCTTTTTAAATTTATATTGGTTCTATTAATTTTAGGACCCTGTGATGAAATAGGTGCTATATAAAGATACTGCAATATTATTAGATAGATAGAAAGGCACTATATAATAAATAGATAGATAGTATTATTATTTTGCTACTGTATCAAACAATATAAAATGGTAGCAAAATCAGAACAATGTACATTCAATAACTATATTTTATATGGTGAAAAATCACAAATTACAAATATGCTTTTTTTTTTCAAAAACAGTTTACATAAGTGTTTAAAGAAGATGATTTTTAACTCCTTCCTTAACACTACATATCTCCTCCAACGTCTCTCACATTTTTAAAAAACAACATTTATTTCTATAGCACATTTTCATGAATAGGATGCAACTCAAAGTGCTTTACTAGCAAAGGAAAAACAAATTAAAAGGAGATAAGAATAATAAACAATAACCAGAATACAACAGAAAAATAAACAACAACAACATTTATTTATATAGCACATTTTCATACAAAAATTAGCTCAAAGTGCTTTACATAATGAAGAATAGAAAAATAAAAGACACAGTAAGAAAATAAAATAAGTCAACATTAATTAACATAGAATAAGAGTAAGGTCCAATGGCCAGGGTGGACAGAAAAAACAAAAAAAACTCCAGACGGCTGGAGAAAAAAATAAAATCTGTAGGGATTCCAGACCATTAGACTGCCCAGTCCCCTCTGGGCATTCTACCTAACATAAATGAAACAGTCCTCTTTGGATTTGGGGTTCTCACGGAAGGACTTGATGATGATGTTCACGTAGACTTCTGGCTTTTAATCCATCCATCATTATTGGAGCATCATGATGCTTTGATTAGGTGGTGGTGGCGCAGGCCACCACCACAAAGAAACCGGAAAAATAAACAGAAGAGAGTAGGGGTCAGTACGGATTTTAGAGCCACCATGAATAGTTATTATGATGAATTGAACATACAGAGTATCAGGATTAACTTAAAGTGAAGTTATGAAAAAGCCATATTAAAGTAATATGTTTTCAGCAGTGTTTTAAAGTGCTCTACTGTATTAGCCTGGCGAATTCTTATTGGCAGGCTATTCCAGATTTTAGGTGCATAGCAGCAGAAGGCCGCCTGACCACTTCTTTTAAGTTTCGTTCTTGGAATTCTAAGGAGATACTCATTTGAGGATCTCAGGTTACGATTTGGAATATAAGGTGTCAGACATTCCGATATATAAGATGGGGCGAGATTATTTAAGGCTTTATAAACCATAAGCAGAATTTTAAAGTCAATTCTGAATGACACAGGTAATAAATAAAGCATACGTATATAAGGGAGATATAGAATTCCGATGAGGTATAGTCCTCAAACATAGAATTTGGCTTTTAAAGTCTCTAAATGTGAGTCCGATGATAAGACCTGGGGCCTCATGCATAACACCGTATGTAGAATTCAAACTATAACATGGGGTAAGCACATAAGCAGAAATGTGCTTATGCACAAAAAAATCTAGATGCATAAATCTGTGCGAACGCCAACTTCCACGTTCTTCCGTTCCATAAATCCCGATCAGCGTGAAAAGTAAAGCACGTGCACGCGTCTGGTATCCCACCCCATCTCCTCCCAGAATCACACCTTTTTGAATATGCAAATCAATATGAACAGCCCTTAAGCTCAGCGTTCTGTGAAAAGGCAATGGCAAAAGCACAGGGGGAATAGAAGAATTTCAGCGAATACCAAGTGGAGGCAAGGAAAAACATATTATTTGTTGGTTTAAAAAGTGGTATGAACAACAAAAGGAAGTTGATTGAGTGACATAGCATGTCTGAGAAACTCGAAAGCTCAAGTTCACATAGTCGCACAGTGCCCGAAATAAAAAAGGTGTTGTCAGATATCAAAGTCGCCGTGAAAAGGCGAGCCGTAGCCCACCATCTGAGTGTCATATGAAAGCTTATTAGGGTACAGAGAAAAAAAATAGGCACACAGTGGGAAAAAAGTATGAAATGTCATCTTTAATCTGTAAATTTCCACTTTATTCAAGTAGTTTATTTTGTCATTAAAGTAGAACATCGTAAACTTCATCTTAAAATCGTTTAATTTACTAGTTTCTCAAATCCCATCGTAACTAAAGTAGCACATTAAATCCTTTGTTTTGTATTTGATCTTCTATGTGCTCTATGTGTGTGAATTACTACGTGCTTCTTAAACCGACTTTCTCTTCCTCCGACAGGACACAGAATCCATTACTTTCGTGATATTACAGCTCTCCGAATAATTAAAATACTGAGATGTATACTTGATATCTTTTTCATGATGATAGGAGTTAAAGCATGTTATTAAACATGGGAACACGGTGGCGCAGCGATTGTTCATGCCTCACGCAGGATGCTTGCTGCGCCGTGCGTGACCTTCCATGAAATACTTTATTGTAGCAGTACTGTCTCTTTCAAATGTACTAACCCCCAATTCCTGCTCTTACTTTTCTTTCTCCAAATACCTAATCGCCTCACAATCAGTTCTGTAATAGACGTTAAGCCATCTGTAAGCTTAGAACGACGATTCTTCACTTTTAAGGAACATTGAAATATCTTCGTAGTACATGTTTAATTATTCTATCCATCTATCCTTCCAGAATCACGCCAGCACAAGCAAGAATACAGCGCGAGACAGGAACAATCTGTGAACGGTGTGCCAGCTCCTCGCTAGCGCTGCGACAATGTGTCCTCACATGTTTATTTATTAACAATGTACATTTTTTAAATTAAGTTTAAGTTTTATCTGTATAATATAATAAACATATTTTGCTGCATTTCATCTTAAAAATGATATCGTCATCATATGTAAATATGTGCTTTATAAAGTGGCTCAGGTTGTGGAATATTATAATTGTATCGCAAGTTTACAGTGAGGTAATTGTACTTATAAGTACAAACAGTTCTACAAGGAGCACTTGATGGACTGATTGATTGCATTTATAGTTCTTGGGATGAAACTATTTCTAAACCACGAGGAAAGGCTCTGAAGCGTTTGCCATATGAGAGCAGTTCAATAGACAGCATGGCTGAGGCAGCGTGTGCTTGATGCTGTATACTGATAATTCTCCTTCTGATCAGCTGCTGTACAGCTGTGATTCCCCACTCAGATATAGTGATATAAATACTCCAAGTGGTGCAGTGAGCGTAGTATGGAAAAAGATGATCCACTGTGGCAACCCCTAACGGGAGCAGCTGAAAGAAGAAAAAGATGGTGCAGTGAGAGTAACAATGCTAAAGCAGCTATGGTATTTAGAATAGTTTGACCATTCTGTGGACCATTATATTGTTACAATCAGATGCATTAAACTAATAAAGAATATGCAGTTAATTTCAGTGTATTTATAAAGCCACATCAGGGATATGGATCTAAAAAAGAAAGGATAACCACACAGGAACAGTAGCACTGCTTTGATGCTGGGTGCCGCCAGTCTGCAAAACCGAGCAAAGAACTTGCGTACGACAGTGTATGAGCTACCATGGAAATGTGCGTGGCTTTTCACCAAGTTTAGGTTTTATACATCATGATTTGAACATGGAAACATTCTTACGCAACATTTTTGTGCGTACACACCATTTATACTTGATGCCCCTGGCCTTCAATTAATCATTGAAGGGACTGCATGGTGCCTTGATCAGGAGGTAGTGGCGCAGATTGCCACCAGAGAAAACCAAAAAAAGTATGCTCACCACACATTAGTTATTAGGTGGTGAAGGTATGAGAGAGATAGTTAGTTAGTCATTAAGGGACAGGGGGTGATTAGTGGACCTGAAAGTCCAGGCTGTGGTGGACGATTTATTCAGCAAATCAGGAAATGCCGAGATGCTCAGGTATCTTTTATGAAAGTCAAGACGCTGGTTTCATGTCTCATTTGAAGGACGGCATATTAATAATTAATATAAATATTATCAATAGTAGTCGTACCAATAGTAGTGATAGTAGTATATATTTTCTGAACTTTTGTAAATCCACTTTCACAAACCAGGTAGCCAAACCTGCTCATACCAGGCCAATTTAGAGTCACCAATAACTTAAAATGCCACCTTAGGAATGTTGGAGAAGAATTTTCAGTGCCTAGAGAAAAGCCCATTTAAAGACAAGCTGAATTTGCATAGTTCACACCAAAAGGAACAGGGTCAGGATTCAAACCCAGTCTTCAAGAGCTGTGAGGCAGCGTTGCTGACCAGTGGTCCATTATGCTGCTCCCCATATAGTTAAAGGAATGTTAAGTTTTTTAAGGGCCAAACATCTCACCCATTTCAACAGCCTTAGTGAATGAAATTCTAAATAGTTTGGCAATCAATAAAAGTTCTGATATTTATTCATTTGGCACATTGTCAGGTAAAGTAACAAAGGACACCATTGTTAAATACAAAATCTGGCACAGACTAATGAACAACCTTTATTTTTTATGGGACCTTTCAATAGCAAATACTGTTCTATGCCACTTTACATGTACAAATATACCAGTGGTATATTCCAATGGTTTTTCTTTTTTTTTTCCTTTTTTGAACTCATGCCAGTTAAATGACAGAATGATACTGAATCACGGTCAGAAAGTGATTTAGCAGCTCCATTTCCATTTCCAGAATATTACACTGCTAGTTGTCTTGATAAAGCCTGTGGCCCCTCATCCATACATATGCTGAGTAACTGAATGTAATTTAACAATACAAAATAGTGATGCTAATAGATAAATAATTTATAAAATTGTGCATCCTTGAAGGAATCAGACTGATTGCTAAATGTAACCCTTTGCTGCTCCTCCAAATTTCAGGGAGTTTAACATTACATCTCTGTAGGGCACCAATCTTTGCATCATCTAATTGCTGCAAATCATTTATACATTCCAAATTAATTCATTTTTTTCACAGTATTAGAAAACAAATTTGATTAACAACAACATAAATATGGGATATTAACTTTTTTGATGATATAAGGAACATGAAGGATTGTAACTGCACTAGATGATGTGAAATAATAATCATGTAGCTTGATAGCTCTTGAGTACTTCTATCAGTACAGCTGCTTGAGGATTCACATATCAAATGGGAGGATTACCACTCTAATTCCAGCATGTTCAACGGTGCAAAGATGACCAACATTAAAACCAGGCAGAAACAACTCCACTGGATGGTCCACTGCAACAGAATGTTCAATCCCTGTGTCTTCAGTGAGGTGGTGTACTATTTATTAGCTTACCCAAGGCCATAAATTCTTTGGTGGCCAGAGGAAGAGGTTCCAAGATGCCTTCAAGGCCTACTTTGAACAGGCTAGATCAGTATGAATAGATGGGAAGCGAGATGTGGCCACATAATTCATCAAAGAGTTCACTTTTGAGGCAACAATAGAATAGACGGACATTAGATGGAGATGGAAAGAGAGAAGGGAGAACCTACATTTTTGGAAGACACTCTCAAATGGAACATCTAATTTCCATGTAATTGCTCAGTGTTTATAGGACACACAGATAAACATGACAGACATCCATCTCATTTCAAGTGACCTACAACTGTGATGATTGAGAGAGCACATTCTCTTTTGTGACCATGCTCTTTGTGTTCCTAATTCCTCCTAGTTCATTTCTCCATCAATCCAAATATTGTCAAACATGCTTTCCCCAGGACAGTGTCCCATTGTGCTGGAGCCAATTTTGGCTACAAAAATCTCAAGGCAGAAGCCATCCCTAGTCAGGACATTGAAGAGTTATGCACAACACCTATAGTCACAAAAATACGGATATAATGCACAGTTGTCAGTTAACCTACCATGCATTTCTTTGTTCTGCCCATAATTATGTAGACAAATGAGGCTTGCCTCTTATATATAAAAATAACTAGATGTTCATCCTCCAAGTGGAGTGTGAGGGTATTTATTAATTATTAGAAAATGACACAGAGGTGAGGTAAGCCTCATGTCTTCTACAATGTGATTGAAACCACAAATTCTGCCCTCTGCATTGCATTTGTGATTGTGAAAAACTGTTTTAGTTGTACACTGAACTCCTATATCCCTACATGAGAAAGAGAAATAAGCCAGATTGACATGTAATTTTTCCTAAGTAATAAATGCTGTAGCTTAATCCACTTTTATAGTAAATGATTAGGCCTTAAAAACGATCAATTACAGCTGACAAGTCCCCGGATGTAAAAGGGGGAAAAGGAGGAAGGCATTACTGCCATCCGTCTGACAGTAATGAATGGCAAGACTGCAAACCTAGGCCAAAGAATACTGGCTATGAATCCACTGTCTGTTTATTGGCTCTTAATAAAAAGCAATTTGTCTAAATCACCGCCAGAGAGAATCCATTGGTAGATTTGAGAGAAGAGAGGTGGCATTTTACTCAGTGAAAAATGTGCTACTGTATTTCTAATCCGAATCTTGCACAGGAGAAGGGAAATGCTTGGCACATTGGTGTAATTTTCCTGGTTTGATAAGTACGCAGTCACAGTGTCACAAGAAGACGAAAGTTTATCTAATAATAACTGCTGTAACTGAATCTGTGTTTTTAATTTAAATGGCAGTTCCCCAATGTGGTGAGCATAGTGGAGGCCTTCAGTCTGCTTTGAAAAGCTTTGCTGAGAACAGCAAAAGTGGTTTTAAGAGGTCGTCTTAACAACTGACTGACATGAGCCAGAAACCTTATAATGACCCCCTACATCATCTTTTCTCAATCAGCAAATTAAAATAAACTCAGTTGGAATACACTATATAAATTTATTTTAATTTCATCATTACTGTAAAATTCTCTTATACTGAAATGAGTGGCTCTCCTTATACTGCAGTGCTTTAGACTGAAGGCTTCTTACACAGGGCCTTTTAAAATGAACCTGTACTCAAATCTTATATGATATAATGCACACTACAATACAGCAATTCTCTTTTATAATACAAGTAAAGATGATGCTAATTACTAAACACAAAACTGGTACACATGTAAATGCGGATTTGTTAAAGCACACAGATAACAATTTGTCCGTTAGGTAAAAAACAATGTGGAAACTAATTAAACCTAAATTGAAACAAACAATATCTGTCCATTAATTAATTAATGAACTATGGCCAGTTAACACTGTAAGTGAATAAAAACAAAAATAAAGTCAAAAATAAAGTCAGACACAGACACAGTCCTGGAGACCGTGGCCAACTACCCACCTACCCCCTTATGGGTTTTCTCTGGCAGAGTCTTAGCTGGATGCCCAATCTGATGAGAGAATTATTCCATCCAATTATTATTATCCCTTTATTAAGATGACTTTTCCATATGCAGGACAGCAGCCTAGCAGTGCAGCAGTGGCACCATGTGCCACATTCATATACTGAGGAAAGAAACAGAATAAAGGAGGGTTAGTATTGGTTTAAAAATATTGTATTATTTATATTTCTCTACACTTGACTAACAAACAGAACTGCAGTATGCACAGCTAATCAGCAGCTCTAGTCAGGGTATCTTAAACTGAAGTAGTTCGTTTTCAGCCTGGATTTAAAAGCTTAGATTGAAGGGGCACCTCTTATATAAGTAGGCAGATCATTCCACAGTTTCAGGGCGTTGTAACTAAAAGCTCAACCTCCCACTGTTTATTTCATGAATCCTTGGAATTTTATGTAGGCTGGCATTTTGAGATCTCAGTGTGAGCTCTGGTTTGTAATGTAATAATGAGCTCAGATAAGTAAGCAGGGCCTTGGCCATTTAAGGCTTCATAAGTTAAAAGAAGGATTTTGAAATCAGCCCTAAGCTTAAATGGGAGCCAGTGTTAGGTAGGACTTAAACCAACTAATATCAAAAGGAGATAACAAAATTGAACTACTGAATAACATTTGATCCTGCAGCCTTTTGTTATTATTTAACCTGATGCAGGTAGTTTGGCATTGTAGTTAAGGCCTTGGACTTTAAACCCTGACACTGTGGGTTCAAATCTCACTACTGACACCATGTGACCCTAAGCAAATCATTTACCTGTCTATGCTCTAACTGTAAAAACAAAAGAAATATAACCAATTGTACCTCAAATGCTGTAAGTCACCCTGCATAACAAGCTTGAAATTTACTTTTACATTTATTTGCTTAGCAGAATCTTTTATCCAAAGTGATTTACAAAGGGGGGGGTCAACATAACTGAGTAAACGTCAATCAGGAGGGCCATTTTGGACAACGTGCTACAGGAAAATGCTAGAAATTGTTTGCGAGCTCAGAACAAAATACAAGTGACTTACAATTCGTAGATTAAAAAAAAGGTAACAGCTAAAATCAGTCAGAAATTCATCAAAGATAAAGTCTTTAAATGTTTTTTAAACACAGAGAGGGAGTCAACAGTTCAGGTTGGATGTGGGCAGCTCATTCCACCAGCTAGCATCAACATTTGAAAAGAGTCTGGACTGAGATTTGATGCAACCCAGAGGTGGTGTCTCCAGACACCATTCATCAGGAGGCCCAAGTGGTTAAGAAAGAGCATGAGATCTTACAGGTGTCTCCATATATATAGGTGCAGACCCGCTGAATACTCTGTAGGCAAGCATCAAGGATTTGAATTAAATATGTGCTGCTACAAGGAGCCAGTCTAGTAATCTGAAGAGAGGACTGACATGTGTCCATGTTGGTTGGTCGAACACCAGACACGCTGCTGCATTTTGAATCCTCTGTAGTGGCCTGGCAATATGCAAATAGCGTGGGGGTATATCTTGTGCAATCATATGGCAGTACCAAATACTGAAAGCAATTTCAGTACCCATACACAACTGGTGAGTGCTTCATCACAGGTTTGCTGTTATGGCATACATTGAATCTAATTGTGCAGCAGCAGAGGTGCGGAGAAGGGCAAGAATTCCTCGTCGACATTCTATTTCAAACAGGTTAGAGAAATTTCAGTTTACTGGTAATGTGAAATAAGTATTTGGAGCATTAAAAACAGTAAGAACACCAGAAAATATCAAAAGCGTGAGACAAGCTGTAGATATTCAGCACAATGCCAGTTGGTAGCATTAAATATTTCAAACTGGATGTGTTCGACACATTATTCTGCAAGATTTATTCTATTAACCATATAAACAAATAGTGCATATAATTTTATAGGAATATTTTAGCGACTTGAATTGAATTATTACAAGAAAACTGGGATATGTTGAATTATTTGCAAACTAATTTAGAAAAATGTTATAGTATATGGGTTAGCTCATTTTAAAGCATTTTATTTAAATGCCATATAAGACAAGATAAATAAACTCCATCGATTCTTTTATTCTTTATTTGGCACTATAAGTCAGGTGACAAAGTTAAGTGACCATTTACACTGTTCTTTCAAAGACCATTACATTCTTGTGCTGCACCACAAGAATTGACTTTTGTCAGCTTTTCTAAAGTGTGCACTAAGCACTTACACCTCAAGAATTGATTCCCAGGTTTGAATTCTAATTAATGTTTCATTAACAATACATTTGCTTTCCATTTTTCTCTTTTGGTAATATTCGCATGAGAGAGGTACTTGAAAGAAAACAGAAATGTCTAATTTTTTATTATATAGACATTATTATTCGTCTGGTTATGGCTCCTATGACATGATGATACAATTCCGCTACTTGGGTCCCAGCATGGTACAGATTTTTTTGTTTGGGTCCTTAAATTTAAACATTTAAGAACCCCTGTCCTAGTAGTATTTCGGTTTGGATTTTGACTAGACCATTCCAAAGCTCTAAATCTATTTTTCTTTAACCTTTATCGTGTCCACTTGTGTGAATGTTATCTTTCTATATACCCTGGCCGTTCTACAGTTTTAGCTCCCAAACATTCAGGCCTCACACTCCTCTGAAGGATCCTGAAGTGCAAAGCAGAGCTCTTTGATTCTTCATGATGGCAAGTTGTCCTCGTCACAGGGAAGCAAAAGATTCTTAAAAAATGACTACCATGAGGCATAGCCATTATTATAAAGTTTAACCATTTAGTACAATTACCTTTTTTCCAGACATAAAAAGTTTACCTTTTGACACATTTATGTGTAAAAACATCTAAAACTGTGAAGCATTTCGATAAGTGCGTATGTGTGCAGTGGTTTCCGTCACTCTCCACCTGTCAAGCTCCAGTCTGTCTGATCAGACCTTCCTTTGCTCATCCATCTTTTTAACACCACTTTACTTTATTAGCATCTGCATCTGATGGGTCAGCTTTAGAAAGTTTGGTTTGGCATGGCATTACTTTCATTCAAGCCCTTTAGCTGCCTCCCATGCACACGTGTGTGATAATCTTTACAATGATCAAGAGAATGGATGCACCTGAGCCAAGTTTAAACTGTCATAGCAAAGGCTCTGAATACTTGTATCAATTTGATATTTCAATTTTGTATGTTTAATAAATTTGCAAAAAAATTCTAAAACTCTGTTTTCACTTCGTCATTATGGGGTATTTAGTGTTTTTGATGAGAAAAAAATGAATTGAAACAATTTTAGCATAAAGCTGCAACATAATAAAATATTTAAACAGTGAAGGGGTCTGAATACTTTCTAAAGACCCTTTACTTTCAGCAGTGTAGACCTGAGCATGAACAGGAGGTTGTAAATATGTAGTAACCGCTGTAAGTTTCTTTTTAATAAAAAGTCAACAGTGGCATCTCACGTTTTAAAGTTTCAAACATTTTCTTTGAGTGTGTTCATTTCTCTGTGAGTCTACATAAGTTCCTTACCCTGCCAGATTAATTTTGCCTTATATGCCATACAGTCCTATTATAGAAAAAAATAAAATGAAGGAAAAAAAAATCTTGTTCAAAAGAGAACAAAGCATTTTAAAAGCTATAACAAGAGAGTGGATGGTCATTTTCTAAAGATACCGCATGTGAAGAAATGAAATGTCAATTGAAGATCTTTAGATCATCAAACTCAACCAACCTTGCTGCTTTTGCTTTTAAAAGTAAGACTTTCTAAAGTGAAGGTAAAATGAATGAATGGCCAGGTTATTGATTTACTCTCCATCTGGTGCTTAAGGCAGATCTATGAATGAAAAGCCCTTTCAATACTCTCATAAACGAATGTTCTTCTCTCTCTTTGTTTTTTTTATTTTTTAATGTCTCTCATAGATAATGCTCCTAAGTGATCCGGAGATTGAAAGCAGTGTGCTCATCAGCTCAGATGAAGGAGCCAACTATCAGAAATTTCGTTTGAACTTCTACATTCTTAGTCTGCTGTTTCATCCCCGACATGAAGACTGGATACTGGCTTACAGCCATGACCAAAAGGTGAGAAACATCAAGCTGACAGTAAATGACTGAAACAGAGCCCCAGCAGTATTTTTAATTTTTTTATTTTTGCATGCATTTCTCTGTACTTTTTATCGGTTACATGAGTCAATTTAACATTAACTTGCATTTGCACAATTCCTTGATTTGTCTGGTTTGTTTGTTAATGACAGCAAAATGTTTCCTTACAACTTGTATTTATTATGCTAAACAAAGTGTGCCACAATATCAAAATGTGCGTTAAAATTTACAATATAAATAACTCAGAATAACTGAAAAGGCTGCCATAATGTTTCACAGCTACCAAAAAAGTCAACATTTACAGGACGGTTATGCAGCCTATTCTATGGAGAGGCACTGAGGGTAATATTTGCAGAAGTTTTTTATTACAAAAAAAAACTTATAATGATGGGCCAGTCCCAGATCCTCTAAAAACAATAAAAAACATAAATTATAAAAAAGAGGTGTCCACTCCATTTATCAAATTTGTTTGGTAAGCAAACTGCTAAACTTGTTCAATAGCTTTTCCAGTCACCTCTCAAAATGTCAAAATGGTTACCTTCAATTACGTAAATTGTTTTACGCTCCTTTCCCCTTTGGGAGACAAAGAATGTCTTAGATTTTGTTTTTTGTTTTATTACTCTGAATCTCTCAAGCATGTGTCTTGGATTTAGGATTATGCCTTGATTAGCATATCATTTAGTCAGTGGGTGCATCTCATTTCTCTTCTGGTATGGTTTCTACTGCTTTTTTGTTAAACGGTAAGTTTAATTGTATATGGTCTCACTCAAATATGGCGGAATTGGACTATAACGTCTACTGATTTATATTCTCCAGTTTATTTGGTACATCCTAATATGTTCTTAGACATCATTTGTTCTGGTTTGGATTAGAGAGTGCTAGCAAGGGTGAGAGGTGTATATAAGTCTTAGCAACTTTTCCCCATTCTGTCTTCTTTTGCAATGAAGGGAAATGTTCTTGAAAGTTATTGGATGAATAGAATGCTGTGGGGGACTGTTTTGTACACAATGAAGGAAAATATGAAGTAAAGTGGGAAAGTACAGAAATGGGAATGATGACCTAAAGATGAGAAAGATTCAATGTGATTCTTTCAATATTTTATACTTTCAGTATTTTGAATTGTAAAAGCGAGCTAGAATATACAGACAGTTAAATAGCAAAAGCTTTGAACTTGCCCTTTATTGAAGTTTATACATGTGAAGAAGTGGATGACCTCTCAAAATTAACAGAGACTACAAAGGAGGTACATAGTGACTTGGAAATTGTAGAGGGAGAAGTGCTGTATAGATTAAATAGGCTAAAATCCAGCAAATCACCAGGACCAGATAACATCTATTCTTGAGTGCTTAAGAAAGTGTGGAAGAATTTATTAAAACTGAATAAAGAAGGTTACAGGAATTTGACGTCAAAACACAATAAATAAGGTAGTAAAGCAAAAATGAAAAGACACTCATACCTCCCTAGGTCTACGCCTTCTATCTTTCTCCCTCCTGGCACCTCTCGTCTTCTTCTTCTTTTTCTTCTTCTCCTTACTGCCAAGTGAACACTCATCCACACTCCACCAAATTCCAAGTTCACCGAAGCAATGGCCTCTTTTATAACCAATCCCTGCACTACTTTTGAGATCACTTCTGGTCTCCTCTGAATTATCTACAGGTCAAACATAGTCTTACAAAACCCCTGGTAGCCCCAGGTATTCCTAAAAGACTTCTGGCCCATTTTTAACCAAACGGCCAGACAAGCCTGCAGTGGTCTCAATAGCAGCCTATTGTTGCCAGCAGTTTCAGGGCTGGGGAGTTTGCACTCTTTTCTTGTGCCATCCCCACTTTCCTCTCTCTGTATTTATGCCCAGAGGGGACTGGGCGGTCTCGTGGTCTGGAATCCCTACAGATTTTATTTTTTCTCCAGTCGTCTGGAGTTTTTTTTTGTTTTTTCTGTCCCCCCTGGCCATTGGACCTTACTTCTATTCGGTGTTAATTAATGTTGATTTATTTTGTTTTCTTATTGTGTCTTTTATTTTTCTATTCCTTATTATGTAAAGCACTTTGAGCTACTGTTTGTATGAAAATGTGCTATATAAATAAATGTTGTTGTTGTATTTACATCCCTTAAATAATTCTCTCCTATATGTGTTCCCACGGCTGTTAATACAGGCCCTGACCCAAATCACCTTAACAGAAGTACAGATATAAACCCTTGATGCATATTTTCCCTGAATTTCTTCACACTGGGAAAATTCCTAAAGACATGAAGCTATCAAATATTTCCCCATTGTATAAAATGGGCGATCAGGCTGATCCTAGTAACTATAGGCCACTAAGCTTAACATGCATCACAGGTACATTAAAGGAAGCAATTATTAAGGAAAGCACCTGTCAGGGATAGGAGGATCAGCAAATAGTCAACATGGGTTCAAATAAGGAAGTTTGCGTTTCACTAATATGCTGGAATTCTTTGAGGAAGCAACACAAAATATGAGTGGCGTATATAATATTTTTATCTTGATTTTCAGAAGGAATTTGATGAGGTCCAACATGAAAGGTTAGTGATCACACTAAATGAAGTGTGAATTTAGGGTGTGATCTGTAGATGGATTAAGTTTGCAGAAGATAACAAAATAGGTGGAAGGACAAATCATGTAGAATCAGTTAAATTGTTGTAGAAAAACTTGGACAGTATATAAGTCTGGGCAAATTTGTGGATGAAATTAATATAAATAAATGAAAAGTATTATATGTAGGCAGTCAAAAAAGTTTGAATTCACAATGGGAGGTCTGAAACTTGAAAATACTGGAGAAGAGCCTACATTAGTAGTAATAGTGGACTTAAATAAATAAAATGTATTATTATTATTACTTGTCATGTACATCCAGACAGTGTACAGAAGTGATCAAGAAAGCTAATAGGATGTTAGGTTATACAGTATATGTTAAGGTGTAGAGTACAAATCAAAGGAGGTTATGCTTCAGCTTTATAACACACTAAAGGTGCCTCACCTGGACTACTGTGTTCAAATTTGTTCTCTATTTTACAAAAAAAAGACATAGCAAGACTCGAGAAAGTCCAGAGAAAAGCATCTAGTCTAAGAGTTGTGAGTTATTGAGGAGAGGCTGAAGGAGTTGAACCTTTACAGTTTAAACAAATTTAGATTAAGAGGTGACATGATTGAAGTGTTCAAAATTATGAAAGGAATTAGTATAGTTAGTACAATAGTTCTTTTACTTTAATACATTTTGCAACAAGAGCAGGGGGACACAGCTGGAAACTTGTTGAGGGCAGATTTCACACTAATTGAATAAATTACAAAATGCAAAGTATTGTGGTAAATTGTTGATCATTACAGACCTTCAGATCTTCATTTGATGTTGTTTTGGACAATCTAGATTAACAGGATGGACAAGATTGTTGGGCTGAAGGCTCATCCTGTTTCTCCTCCCGATGCTGTTCTCATGGTTCTACTTCTGTCTTTCTTTTCACTTTTTTCCCTTTTGCCCCTTTTTCTTGTGCAATTGAGACAGACCGCACCCTCACATGCAGTGGCACCTTGCCTCAATTACTTTACCAACCTCCCACAGCTGCATGAGCACGCACACCCACGGAGATCATGCCAGCCATTTAAAATATTAAGCAGTGGACCTCCTATACCACACAATGTTCCCCAAACTCACCCCATTTTTTATAGTCAGTAATGTGTCACACTTACAGAGTGGAAGCTATAGGAATGGTTTTGAGGTACAGCCAGTTCATCATGGCTCTTTTTTCATTCTCTTGCAGTACGTAATGCAGCAGACATCAAGCAGACAATCCTGTTTTTCTTTTTGTGCGGTCCAATAGATCTGTGTTCCTTATTCCTCACACCTGGATTATATGCATTATACTTCCAGGTGAGCACTCATTGGTTCTCACCTCTCACACACAAGACCGACTCTGCAACTTAAGGCAAAATCAAACCAGTTTGATTTTGTCAGGGCGAGTTGCAGACTGGTTGGATTGAATTGTTGGGGATATCTGACTAACTGACTGGACATCACGGATGTGCATCATCACTGTCCCTTGCCACTAAGATTAAGTAAATGAAGTCTATGACTGAAAATTGCTGGAAAAGTCAGGTAATGTGACAGGGTCTTTACCATAGTCTTCTCTTATTTATCAATCTGGGAATCACAACAATCCCTAACGTTTTCACAGCTCTGTTTGGGCTGACAATTAATAGGACTTCACTGCTTATTGTGATAGCATGTGATGCACTGGTAACAACCCATCTTATCTTGTTCAATTGGAAGAATCCCAACCCACATACCATAACATAATTGGAAAAGGGTGTTCTGGTTTACTTAAAATTAGAAATAAATGTTTTTATGGCTTCAATTAACTGGTGCTAATCGTTTGAACATTGCATCTTCAATATAAGTGGTTAGAAAGTGCAAAGGAAATAATCAATAAGAGAACACAATTGAAAACAGAGAACAAGAAGCTCACTACTACAGTTAGTCCTAAGCCTAGATGAAAAGCAAGAACTCGAACAAAACCAAAGTTGCTTGATAGTTTATTGAATCAGTACAGCTGCAGATATCCAGCAGAAAGGTAAAACGGCCAAACTTTCAAAAGATGTTTGTAAACAGATGTGTCTGTTAGAGACCCTTCACATCATTACACGGTGAACCAGAGTCAGATGGGCATTCCATAGCTTGGGAGCAAAAACAGAGAAATATCTTCCAGGATTGTACTTTAGCCAAGGCCCTCTGAATAGATTCGTATCATAAGAACATGTTAAGAGCCCTGACACAATAAAGAGCGAATTATGCATAAATAACGATACAAGAGAATTATAAAATAGGCAGACCCCTACACTTTCTTTCCACTTTATTGTGTTGTACATTTAATTTAAGATGGATAAATTTGCTACTTTTGCCTATCAAGCTACACTCAAAAACTCATGATGATAAAGTGAAAACATGTTTTATGAATGGTCTGCAAATATATTTAAAATCAGAAACTTAAATTTCTCACTCATATAAGTATTCAGTCCCTTGTGGAAGCAAATGCAGCTCCTAGTCTTCTTGGCTCTCCGAATTTCTACAAGCTTTGCACTCTTGGATTTGGACAGTTTATCCCTCATGCTCCATTAGATTTGATGGGAAGCATCTGTAAACTGCCATCTTCAGGTCTCTCCATGCATGTTCTATTGGGTTTTAGTTTGGGCATTGACTGGGCTACTCAAAGACAGTCAGAGACTTGCCCTGAAGCCTTTTCAGCGTTGTCTTGACAGTATGTTTCAGGTCATTTCATGCTAAAAGGTGAAATGTTGGCCCAGACTGAGGTCAGTGGCACTCTGAAGCAGATTTTCTCCAAGGACATTTCTATATTTGGCTGCATTCATTCTTCCCTGTCTCCCTGTCCCAGGGAAGCACCCCTATAGTATGCGTCAGCATATTAGGAAGGCAATAAGCAGCGCCTTTCATCAGACTCAGTACTTGGAGATCTCTCCAGAGAGTTCAACTTTTGTCTCATCAGACCAGAGCATCTTTTCCCTCATCCTCTCAGAGTCCTTTAAACTGTCATGGGCCTTTTCTAACATGTTCTCCCATCTCAAAAGAGGAATTTGGAGTTCCTGGTCACCTTCCTGAACAAGGTCCTACACTGTTTGGCTGTATGGCCAACTCTAGGAAGTATCTTGGTGGTTCCAGACTTCTTCCATTTCACAGATATTGAGGCCCCTGTGCTCCTGGGAACACTTAAATCTTTAGAAGTGGTTTTACGTGGTTGCCCTGCTCTGTGCCTCGCCACAACTTTATTAGGGAGATCTTAGCAAATTTGCTTTGACTTCATAGCCTTGCTTTTTTCCTGACATGCACTGTGAATTGTGGACCTTGTATACATTTCTAAACAATGTCCAGTTAATTCAATTTGCCACAGGTTGACCCTACTCAAGTTTCAGGCACATTGCAAGGATAATTAAAGCACTATTTGGCTCTTTGAGTGCAGATCGATGGGCAAAAATAGCATATTTATCCATTTAAATTCAAATCTGCATCACATTGAAGTGTGCAGAAAGTGAAGAGGTCTGAATACTTTCTAAATACACTGATCTATTTAATGAAGCAGATGTTTATTACATTTTTGGGATATTATAGAAATCATAGTAATACATGAAATTGGCAATTGGAATTAGAAAAGGGAAATCTCTAGTTATTGACATTCCTAGAGATAAGAAGCTTTTTGTTGTGTCTGTGGTTAATTTGAAATGTCAGCCCTTGCTATTGCAGTAGCGCAGAACAATCTGTGTACTACCACATGTGTAATCGGCCCTCAAGACCTTATTGAAATTCCACTTTGAGTAAATAAAGTCACAATCTGGATGACCGACCAGCTGGCCACCAATCTCCTCCTGAGTATCCTACTGCTATGATTATGATTCATTATCAATCTGTATTTCATTTTTAAAAAAAGAAAGAATTCTGTTTATAAAGACATAGTAATTATAGTTTCTGCGGTTGTTGAATTTATTACCTTTTGATTTAAATTTGTTTTCAAATGGTTTAAAATTATTTTCATATTTTTTTTAAATGCTATTGGTTTTTGCAGGTACTATCTTTTTGTGGTGCAGCTGCCACCCCATTCCTATGGAATTAGTATGTTAATGTGTTACTTGTGGTGTATTGTTGTGACAACATAAATGTTAATCCCCAAATTCCAAATCATCCAACATTTTGATAGCAACAGTATACTTTGTGTGTACATTTTGTCACAAACTCGACTCATAGAAAGGTTTGAGGCAGCCACCCGTATAATTGATTTCCTGGCTGCAAAGTCAATCAAGTAAATACAGCACTGCTGTGCACAAAACCGAGTCCAAAACAGAACTGGGGGAATAGGTAAAAGGTGGAGGCTTTTAAAGGGGAAGACAGGAAGTGAGATAACAGGGGTCTGGCTCATGAAGGACTTTAAGCCCGAACGTGACATCACAGGGGCCGGAGCCGGCAAGGTCTCCTTCTATAGGCTCGGTCCTGGAAGTGACGTCAAGAGAGCCAGGTGGAATCTCCCTTGAATGGTCTACAGGAAAGGGAGAAAAAGAGTCACTGCACTCTGCCACATCCTGATATGACTCGGACCTGCCCTTAATCAAGCCCTTTAGCTGCCTCCCATGTGCACATGTGTGACAATTTGTTCTCCAGAACGCCCTGATATAAAGGTTATTTTTGGTGGGAACTTTTAACTTCAATTTTGTTATGAATTTGTTTTGCTTTAAAATTTTCATACTCTTACTTAGTGTTTTTTACTCTTTGTTGAGTTTGTTGAGTTTTTTTTATTACTGTGGGGATTCTGTCATTCAGATTTATTTTTATAAACCTTAATTAAATGTGAAAAAAAAATTTTTGTCTGACACCATTCTGGTTCTCTGTGAGTGCCACCATCACCCCATCGTCTTGAGGTGAGTCTCCGTTGCCAGGGTGTTGCTTCTGAGGTCACGGCTTAAGGGGTCAATTAGGTTGAGGGGTTTAAAAGTCATCTTAGTGGCCATTTTGTACCTGAGTTTGCACATAATATGTGAATTTCCCCTTGGGATTATTAAAGTATCTATCTATCTATCTATCTATCTCAGGGGTGGGCAATGTCGGTCCTGGAGAGCCGCAGTGGCTGCAGGTTTTCATTCCAACCCAATTGCTTAATTAGAAATCAATCCTTTCCAATCTCAGACCTTATTTAATTTTATGGCTTGTTAGTCTGCAATGTAATGTTCTTATATCGTAGATTTGTTCCTTTCCAAGGATATCATCAAAATGACTTGAAGACTAAAACACATAATTTTCAGTCTGTCACATTTTCTATTAAGTGTTTTAATAAATTAAACAGTAAATGATGAACACACAGAGATGTAAATCGAAACAAGCTAGATGGTGAACTGCTGACTGCTTTGTCATTTACATCTTATTGCTAATAAGGAGCCATTAAAACAGTGAATGCAGCTGTTTAAGATTGAAATAAGCAATTAAGGGTGGGGAACCTTAACAAGTGAGACCACTAAAATGAAGCATCAAAATGTCACTTAAGTAATAAGAGCTTCATCAGCAGTAATTGACTTCTCATTTAGAAAGTTGGTTGGAACAAAAACCTGTAGCCACTGCAGCCCTCCAGGATCGACATTGCCCACCCCTGATCTATCTATCTATCTATCTATCTATCTATCTATCTATCTATCTATCTAAAACTTTTTCTTGTTAGTTGTTTAATATTTCTGGGTATGAAATTTTGACTTTGATTCTCTTGTTTCTTTTTGGGCCCAACAAAAATGCAGTTTGATGTCCAAGGTTTGCATGTTTTATTTAAACATGTCTTATTTCCCAGTCTTTGCCCAAATTGAAATTTAGAGTTTTGTTTTTCTTTTAGCAAGAATGTTGGTTGGAACTCATGGTTATGAACTTAGCTTGTCATTTGACACATATTTATTCTCCCGGTCCCTTTACCTTCTACCTCTTCTCTAGATCATCTGCAATATTAAATGACTAGCAGCTAGGTGAGATAACTAGAGAAGATGTGCTCTTCAATGGGTTTTTAGCCTGATTTGGAAAATATTAGAAAAAAACAACTAAGTAAGAGAAGGCCACTTGGCTCATATGTGTGGCACTGACCAATAAAGCCACAAATAGCAGCATTTGTTTATTACTGAATTATTTGGGTGAACAATCTTGAGCAAAACTGTGTCTGATGGGGAGCAAACCAACATTGGGTCATTAGTCCTCACAGGTGGCGCAGTGGTAGTACTGCTGCTTTGCAGTAAGGAGACTGTGGAAGATTGTGTGTTCACTTCCCGGTTCCTCCCTGTGTGTATAGCGCTTTGAGTACTGAGAAAAGCGCTATATAAATGTAATGAATTATTATTATTATCGACAAGGCTTATTTTTTAATTCTTAAAAAAAAAAAAAAATGTTAGTAGTAACCATTCAGCACATTAAACTGATTTGAAATATTTCTCTATAGAGACTTCATGTGGAATTCTTTTCAGATTTCAAAGTACACATTGCTTTGAAGTGTGAGGAGAGTTGAACGTACCCAGTAGGTGGTTCGCACAGACTTCTTTATCTGGTAGCCTTAGGAGCTTCGTTTTGGTGAAGCTTAGAAAGGGGGTCCAGATTATTAGAAATGCTATCAAGGATTGGGCAGCAGTTCGATTTTTGGCAGGGATGCAGTATTTTAAATAGAGCTTGAAAGTGCCTTTTTATCTTGTTTAGTGTATTTTGACAAGTAGCCAAAAGCAAGCATATGTATTTTTTCGGAGAAACATAATATGGTACTACTTTTCAGTATCCTTCCATTTAAGCAGCCTTTGAGTTTTTAGTAATAAAAATAATAATAATAATTCTTTACATCTGTATAGTGCGTTTGGCACTACTCAAAGCACTTTACATAGTGAGTAGGGAGCCATTTCAACCACTTGGACGATGCAATGGTAGCCATTTTGCGCTAGTACACTCACCACGCATTAGCTGTTATTTGGTTAAGAGATGGGAGAGGCAATTAGAGACAAAGGATGATTAGGGAGCCAAAATGACCAGGCCGTGGTTGGCAATTTAGCCTGGACATCGGGATGCACCCAGCTCTTTATGAAGGGATCTTTTATGACCACAGAGAGTCAGAACCTCGATTTCACATCTCATTCAAACGATGGTGCAATTTTCACAGCACAGTGTCTCTGTCACTGCACTGGGGCATTGGGATCCCCTTTCAGACCACATGGTAAGCACCCCCCTGCTGGCCTTGCCAACACCTCTTCCAGCAGCAGCCCAAGCTTGTCCTGGCTCCTCTCCCATCCAAGTACTGGCCGGGCCCAAACGTACTTAATTTTACGTACCTGACCTGTTCTGAAGTTCATTGGTATGGCTGCTGGTCAGAGGCAAGGAAGGCTGAAGGGTATGCTGAAAAGAATGAAGTGACCAGGCTCAGTACAAAAGTCAATTCTTTTTCACTAGTTAAACACAAGCATTGGTGCAAATAGTAGTTTGAGTCTTCTTAACTGGACCTCTTAGTGTAGAAGAAAATGTGACAAAAACCACAAGAATAATAGAAGGTATCCCAGCCTGAACATATTATTCCCAACACTCTTATCTAGCCTATTTTTTGAAAACTCTGTCAACATTCTACCTTTTAGTATAACAACTCTAAAAAATGTTATTTTGTTGAAATTCCTTTTAACTCCTTCCAATAATATCACAGACTTGCTTAAGAATAAGCTGGAACATTATAAATGAAAAATAAAATCATGTCACTGAAACCACAGTTGTATTTACAGTGTCAGGAGAAATTAAAGCAGCATGTGGTAATAGTACAGCGTTGTGCCGTGTCAGCCATTATGGATGCCAGCCTGAAGAAGGGGGCCTCAGTTGCGTCAAAAGCTTCCATATTGTAATCGGTTCAGTTAGCCAATAAAAAGGGTCATCTTGCTTGACTTCCCATAACAGCATGTGGTGTAAATCCTAATTAGCCATAGTGCTGAACTTCCTTAAAGGAACTATACTTTGTATGTCGACTCCACAAGGGTTTACTTCTTTTTTTGTAGCTTTAATGAGGCGCCTGACTAACCCTGAACACCATGTAGTCAACAATGCCAGAAAAATTAAACACAAGTTTGAAAATATATGCATGGTGTCTAACATTCTAGTGTGTCTGAGAACTATTTAGACTCTGTAGCTCACAGTGGACTGAGATCAGTAGGTAGGTTCTAGAACCTTCTCAATCTAATTAAGGGTTATTGGGGCCAAAGGAAATCTCACCAGGATAGGACAAACGTCTTAAAACAGTTGGACTCTAGTCCATCACAGGGACCACTCTACAACAACAACAACATTTATTTATATAGCACATTTTCATACAAAAAGTAGCTCAAAGTGCTTTACATAATGAAAACAAGAAAAATAAAAGACAAAATAAGAATTTAAAATAAGACAACATTTGTTAACATAGAAAAGGAGTACAGTCCGATGGCCAAGGTGGACAAAAAAAACAAAAAAAACTCCAGACGGCTGGAGAAAAAAATAAAATCTGTAGGGGTTCCAGGCCACAGGACCGCCCAGTCCCCTCTGGGTATTCTATCTACCATAAATGAAACAGTCCTCTTTGTAGTTAGGGTTCTCACAGAGTCACTTGATGTTGATGGTCATACAGACTTCTGGCTTTTAATCTATCCATCATTGTTGGAACATCACGGTGCTTTGAGTAGATGGTGGTGGCGCAAGTCACCACCAAAAGGACACCGGAAAAGGAAACAGAAGAGAGAGTAGGGGTTAGTACAGTTTTAAGAGCCACCATGAATAGTTATTATAATGAGTTGGATATACAGAGTATCAGGATTTTAATTACAGTGAAGTTATGAGAAGGCCATGTTAAAATAATGTGTTTTCAGCAGAGTTTTAAAGTTATACACTGTATTAGCCTGGCAAATTCCTATTGGCAGGCTATTCCAGATTTTAAGTGCATAGCAGCAGAAGGCCGCCTCACCACTTCTTTTAAGTTTTGTTCTTGGAATTCTAAGGAGATACTCATTTGAAGATCTGAGGTTACGATTTGGAATATAAGATGTCAGACATATAAGATAGGGTGAGATTATTTAAGGCTTTATAAACCATAAGCAGAATTTTAAAGTCAATCCTGAATGGCACAGGTAACCAGTGTAGTGACATCAAAACTGGAGAAATGTGCTCAGATTTTCTTTTCCTAGTTAGGATTCTAGCAGCTGCATTCTGCACTAGTTGCAAACGATTTATGTCTTTTTAGGGTAGTCCTGAGAGGAGTGCGTTACAGTAATCTAGTCGACTGAAAGCAAACTCGTGAACTAATTTCTCAGCATCTTTCAATGATGTAAGAGGTCTAATTTTTGCTATGTTTCTTAAGTGAAAAAATGCTGTCCTAGTGATCTGATTAATATGCAATTTAACATTTAGATTACAGTCAACAGTTACCCCTAAGCTTTTTACCTCTGTCTTGACTTTTAATCCTAATGTATCCAGTTTATTTCTAATAGCCTCATTGTATCCATTATTGCCAATCACTAAGATTTCAGTTTTCTCTTTATTTAACTTGAGAAAGTTACTATTCATCCATTCTGAGATACAAGTCAGACATTGTGTTAGTGAATCAAGAGAATCGGGGTCATCAGGTGCTATTGATAAGTACAGCTGTGTGCCATCAGCATAGCTGTGGTAGCTCACGTTGTGCCCTGAGATAATCTGACCTAACGGGAGCATATACTGTAGATTGAGAAGAGCAGCGGACCCAGGATAGAGCCTTGTGGAACACCATATAGGATATCATGTGTCTTTGAGTTGTAATTACCACAACTAACAAAGAATTTTCTCCCTGCCAGGTCGGATTCAAACCAATTTAAGACACTGCCAGAGAGGCCCTCCCATTGACTAAGGCGATTTCTAAGAATATTATGATCAATGGTGTCAAATGCAGCACTCAGATCTAAGAGGATGAGAACAGATAAATGGCCTCTGTCTGCATTCACCTGCAAATCATTTACTACTTTAACGAGTGCAGTTTCTGTGCTGTGATTTGTTCTAAAACCTGACTGAAATTTATCAAGAATAGCATGTTTATTTAAGTGGTCATTTAGCTGCATAATGACTGCCTTCTCCAGAACTTTACTTAAGAAAGGCAGGTTAGAGATGGGTCTAAAATTTTCAAGAGCCAAGGGGTCGAGATTATGTTTCTTAAGTTGGGGTTTAACTACAGCAGTCTTAAGACAGTCTGGGAAGACCCCCGTATCTAATGACGAATTTACTATGTCAAGAACATTATCAATTAGCACGCCCGATACTTCTTTGAAATAATTTGTTGGTATTGGGTCAAGGATGCAGATGGAGGGTTTCAGTTGAGAAATTATTTTATGTAAATCAGGTAAATCTATCCTAGTGAAAGAGTTTAATTTGTTTATAACAGAATGCTGGAGTTTAGGAGGATCCTTAGTGTTGGGGAGATATACTATGTTATTTCTAATATCATTCATTTTTTGATTGAAAAATACAGCAATAGCCCTCACAGGTTTTACTGGAAGTACTTAGGAGACATTCCTTTGAGTTACCTGGTTTAGCAGACGATCAATCATAGAGAATAAGACTCTGGGATTACTAGCATTGTTATTTATAATCTTAGAGAAATAGCAGCGGCTCTCAAGACGGACTGTGTTATTGTATTCTGTTATTTTAACTTTTGATATTTCATAGTGGACAGTTAGTTTAGTCTTCCTCCATTTACACTCAGCTCTACGGCATGTTCTCTTTAAATCCGACACTCTTTGGGTCTTCCATGGTATAACAATGCTAGAAGATTTTTTAACTGTCTTTTCAGGTGCAAATATGTCAACAGCAGCTCTCACTTTAGTATTAAATCTTTCCACCTTACTATTTACATTATCCTCGCTATTATAGTTGGCACTATAAACGGACTGATTGCTTAGAATGTTTGTAAGTTTTAAAGCTGCTGCTACTCTTTCTCTGACACACACACACACCATATTAACACTCCCAACAGTGACAATTTGCAATTAACAATTAACATAACCTACATTTAAGAAAAGAAAAATCCTTATTTGCATGATTATGTCTAGTCGCGTATGTATCTTACAGTTGGTTTGGCCATTTTGATAAGCGGTCTGTATACTGGAGATAAAAAATGAGAGATGTGGTCAGACTGGCCCAGATGTGGGAGAGGCAATACTTTAAACCCATGCTTGAGGCTGCTGTACACATGATCTGGTGTATTTTTTTTCCTCTCATGGGACATTGGAGATGTTGTTAGAATTTAGGGAGCACAGCCTTTAAATTTGTCTGCTTTTATAAACACTGTGTCTGGGTGGGCATTCTGTTGTTTGGTAATGGCAGTTAGCAGAAAGCCCAAGGCAATTGTAGTGTTAGCATTCGGAGGTCCATAAACAGCAGTGGCTATAACAACTGTTAAGTTCTCTTGGCAAATAGAATGGGCGACATTTTATTGACACATATTCCAAGTCAATGATCTTAGCATTTGTACACTAGTTATTTTTTTGTGTATTCACACAATCCTACTCCCCTTTTCTGGTCCTGTTGGCCTGGTGTACTACACAGCTCTCTAGCTTAATAGCCTCATCCAGAATCATCGCATTGAGCCACATCTCTATAATTACCATAATGCAGCAGTCCTGGATGTTCTTCTGCATGGAGATGGTAAGTTCCAGCTCCTCTACTTTATTTGGGAGCTATCTTGCATTGGAGAGGAAGAGACTAGACAGTGGAGGTTTATGTGCTAGTCTAGCACATATGCTGGCCATGCTTTTGTGAGGTGTTTCACACAGACAGACAGACACTTAAAATGACCAGAAAAGGCTTGCAAAATTACTTATATAAAGGAGTTGCCCAATATTACTAAAAGCTGACTCCTTTGGCCACTTTTAAAATAACTGTTATGTCACATTTCTGTTTAGGCATACTGCACACTACTAGACACGTGTGAACTAAAACCTTGCACATGCTCTTTAGCATGGTGGGGTCATCATAACAATGTGGTCAAAGGGAAACAGGAAAGAAACAAGGCAGAAAAGCTAAACAGTAAAAGGTGAGACAGGAAACACAAACTAACAATACAAAAATATATTTTCACAACTGTAAACCCACACAAAATGACAGCACTAATAACCACCAAATGGAATCCTAATCATCACTGTCAGCTTACCTTTAAATGCACAATACAACAGAGAAAGCAAGCAAGTGTTGGGATTTAGCCGGCAAAAAAAGACATCTTATTTGTTAATAATAATAGGCAGAGGCAAACAGTAAATGGGGATTACCTAGCAAGGTCTGGCACTAGGAGAAAGAGATAGATAGATAGAACTGTATTTGTTGGATAAAGAACAATAGAACAACAGATGTCCATTCTGAATTTTGTTCAATGCATCGGAACAAGGCATCTGTTGTGTCATGTGCTACCTGCCAGGGAAATACAGGACAATGTGGGTTTTTATATTGGACATATATAAAGGAAAGACCTGTGCGTAAGGAGCAGTGCACTCTGCTCACGCGCAGTCACAGCCACTAGATGGCGCATGTAAGCAATTTTATATTTTTTTGGGGCTTGCATCTCATTTCTCTCTACGAAAGGCCTGTGTGCAGCAACAACAACATCATGCTAATGACACTGATGAAGAAACACAACGTCGAAACAAAGCAAACGCCGCAGCTCAGCAACATGCAAGTGAAACACCTCAGCAATGGAGGGCAAAGCTTGATGTTTTCACTAAAAACATTGTCTATCTGGAGGTATTTTCTGGAGATGAAAATGAATAGGAATCATATGCCAGTGATAATATATGATATTGCCAGTGTCTCCTTTTGAAAGCAAGTGGGGCATCAAGCACAGGGGGATTCATGTCCTCTGCACAGGGTCTTTCTTAACAGTTAGCTGACACCTCTCTAAGCTCAAAATTATAGGAAAACTGCTAGGGAATCTTCGGGTTGTTTTTTGTCCCAAAGACCACACACAGCAAGTATAATTAGTAATGACTTGATGACCAATGCTAAACCAGGACATAGGCTGAAACTTATGCTGTGAAATTCCAAATAATAATGAGGACTTTTTCTTATACCTCTGCTCTACTTCGCAATATTCTCCTTTTTGTTCCAAGACAAGAAATTTCCCTTTACACATCTGTCTTTTGTACATTTTCTCACAGCACACATCTATTTTCTTTGTTAATTTTGATCTTTTATTGAATTTATTAAAAACATACAGGTGCCGGTCATAAAATTAGAATATCATGACAAAGTTGATTTATTTCAATAATTCCATTCAAAAAGTGAAACTTGTATATTAGATTCATTCATTACACACAGACTGATGTATTTCAAATGTTTATTTCTTTTAATTTTGATGATTATAACTGACAACTAATGAAAGTCCCAAATTCAGTACCTCGGAAAATTAGAATATCAATTAAGACCAATGCAAAAAAAAGGATTTTTAGAAATGTTGGCCAACTGAAAGGTATGAACATGAAAAGTATGAGCATGTACAGCACTCAATATTTAGTTAGGGCTCCTTTGGCCTGGATTACTGCAGCAATGCGGCGTGGCATGGAGTCGATCAGTCTGTGGCACTGCTCAGGTGTTATGAGAGCCCATGTTGCTCTGATAGTGGCCTTCGGCTCTTCTGAATTGTTGGGTCTGGCGTATTGCATCTTCCTCTTCACAATACCCCATAGATTTTCTGTGGGGTTAAGGTCAGGCGAGTTTGCTGGCCAATCAAGAACAGGGATACCATGGTCCTTAAACCAGGTACTGGTAGCTTTGGCACTTTGTGCAGGTGCCAGGTCCTGTTGGAAAATGAAATCTGCATCTCCATAAAGTTCGTCAGCAGCAGGAAGCATGAAGTGCTCTAAAACTTCCTGGTAGATGGCTGCGTTGACCTTGGACCACAGAAAACACAATGGACCAACACCAGCAGATTACATGGCACCCCAAACCATCACTGACTGTGGAAACTTTACACTGGACCTCAAGCAACGTGGATTCTGTGCCTCTCCTCTCTTCCTCCAGACTCTGGGACCTTGATTTCCAAAGGAAATGCAAAATTTACTTTCATCAGAGAACATAACTGGACCACTCAGCAGCAGTCCAGTCCTTTTTGTCTTTAGCTCAGGCGAGACACTTCTGACGCTGTCTCTTGTTCAAGAGTTGCTTGACACAAGGAATGCGACAGCTGAAACCCATGTCTTGCATACGTCTGTGTGTGGTGGTTCTTGAAGCACTGACTCCAGCTGCAATCCACTCTTTGTGAATCTCCCCCACAGTTTTGAATGGGTTTTGTTTCACAATCCTCTCCAGGGTGCGGTTATCCCTATTGCTTGTACACTTTTTTCTACCACATCTTGTCCTTCCCTTCGCCTCTCTATTAATGTGCTTGGACACAGAGCTCTGTGATCAGCCAGCCTCTTTAGCAATGACCTTTTGTGTCTTGCCCTCCTTGTGTAAGTCTTCCCCATGATTGTGTAGCCTACAGAACTAGACTGAGAGACCATTTAAAGGCTTTTGCAGGTGTTTTGAGTTAATTAGCTGATTAGAGTGTGGCACCAGGTGTCTTCAATATTGAACCTTTTCACAATATTCTAATTTTCCGAGATACTGAATTTGGGAATTTCATTAGTTGTCAGTTATAATCATCAAAATTAAAAGTAATAAACATTTGAAATACATCAGTCTGTGTGTAATGAATGAATCTAATATACAAGTTTCACTTTTTGAATGGAATTACTGAAATAAATAAACTTTGTCATGATATTCTAATTTTATGACCGGCACCTGTATAACACCCCATACAATCAAGTCAAAACCTACCAAACTAAATTCAAATCAGCCCCTACCCATGAGAATGAGAGGAAGGCCAACAACCAGAGCAATACTGTAAAGAGTAGTAAAGAGAGAAAGGAGTCTTTTGCCCCAATATAAATGCCTATTCTAAAATATTATTGATTAGATCCTGCCAGATTTAAAAAAAAAGTTTTGAACAGATCCTCTAAGTGAGAATTTGATTTTTTTCCAATTTCAAATACAATACAATACAATACAATTTATTTTTGTATAGCCCAAAGTCACACAAGAAGTTCTGCAATGGGCTTTAACAGGCCCTGCCTCTTGACAGCCCCCCAGCCTTGACTTTCTAAGAAAACAAGGAAAAGCTCCCAAAAAAACCCTAGTAGGGAAAAAAATGTAAGAAACCTCAGGAAAGGCAGTTCAAAGAGAGACCCCTTTCCAAGTTGGTTGGGTGTGCAGTGGGTGTCAAAAAAAGGGGGGAAATACAATACACAGAACAAAACAAAACACAAATAATCCTCAATACAGTACAAAAATAAAAATATTACAAGTACGGGTCAGAATTTAACAGTAGATGATATCACAGAATATGATTTGGATTTAGTATATAACATCAGTTACCCACTGACTTAAAAGAGGTGAGTTAGGATTCTTCCAGTTGAGCAAGATAAGTCTATGTGCCAATAGTGAAGTAAAGGCAGTTACAATTTGTTTGTCCTTCTCCACTTTAAGCCCCTCTGTGAGCCCACCAAACGCAGCTGTTAATGGGTTAGGAGGGATTGTGACACTAAGGCTTTCTGAATGACATTTAAAATGTTTTCTCCAGAATGATGTTAATTTGATACAGGCTCAAAATACGTGGCTTAGTGAGGCCAGAGCTCAATTGCAATGTTCGCAGGTTGGGTCTTGCCCTGGAAACATTTTGGGCAATTTTACGCAAGACAGATGTGCTCAATAAAAGTTTTTGAGTTGAATAATTCACTGCTTTACACATATGGAGCTATTTTCTCAACCTAGTAATTCACACACTTGGCACAACATCAACAGCCCAGTCCATTGAGGAGCTCCTCATTCACATCTATAATCACCCATGCAATGTCAGATCTTTTAATCTAAACTTCATCTTTTAGAGTTGTGAGGAGAAAATAAAATAAATGGAAAAATTCAACACAAAGCCTATGTGAATGTTCAAGAAACACCACACAAAAAGAGTCAGGACTACGATTGAAGCAAGGACTCTGGAACCATGAGTTAACAATGAGCATCAGTATAAAAGTATATTAATATAAATTTTAATTTATTTTCTAAACAATAAAAAAAATCCATATATTAAAAAAAAATCCTATTCAAATCTAGGATGAAAACTAACAGTACTGTAGGGGCTAAATCACAATTGCTTTAGTTTAAGCCTTAATTGGTGCAGCCAGAGAGACAGAATGCACTTATCACCCTATGTTAACAACCTCTGCGATCCAAGCTATTTTTTTTTCTTTTTGCAAACAATATCCAAACCTAATTTTCATCAAAAAATTGTACACTTCAGTAACCAATAAGGCATCCTGATTAGGTACACTGAGTTCTCTGGGGAAACATCTGAAAGTCATTACCCTTGTAATCAGTTTGAAATATCTTGCTAGAATACGCTATACGGTTGTTGTTTTTTCTTCCCGGCCCAGTTCATAACATACAGTAATTGCCTATACAACTCTATCCCTTTTAAACATTTCTTACCTCATAATGGTAGTTTCACACTGACATAACTACTTCTGTTCTGACATTAATATTCACATTTTAGAAAAGAAAATGCCATTTCAGGTTCGTCAAAGATAGATTTGTATTTAAGGTCTAATTAAATTATTATTTGTTTCCTCTGTGGCTTCTGTGATTGACGGTAGCTCTGAATCTTTATCCTTACAGCTCTTTCAATTAGTTTTTGCTCCTTCAGAACATTGAGGGTAGTTTACATTTATCCTAATTGCATTTCCTATCTATCATTCCTAAACTATCTCTGTTTTCCAATCTGCATTCCAAAGGAAGCCGCGTGCATCTCAAGATGTTCTGTCAATATGCGTGATAACAAAGTAATAGCAGCATGCACTGAATGCAAGGCAAGGTCTACGTTGCCTGCCTAGTCATCCATTCACGTGAAGAAAATGAAATAAAACTTGAATATTGGTGTGATGAAGCTATGAAATGAAACCTAATAATGACTTAAATGGCAGTTGGACTCAGGAGCTGAGATCACTTAAACTAGAAACATGGAATCTAGAAGTGGTGCAGCTGAAATGCAAAAATGAAGAAGGTGTATTCTGTTTCAAATTACAGTGAGTCACATAGCATATCATATAAGGTAATAAAATATTTTTGGATGATGATTAATTTAGAATAAATTGTTTTACCAATGTCATTCATTTTTAAATCTTTGAAATAAATATATTTTCCCATCATTAAGAAGAAAATTGTAATTGGTTTTTAATAGTATTCACATATTAAAAATACATTGAATATCAACATGAAAGGTAGAGGCTATTAAGTTTAACAGTGGGCTGCAGGCTCAGCCCCCTTATTGACTTACATTGCAAAACAGTGCAAACCTTTAAACTATAAAAAATACTCCATATTTAGAGCTTTTTAAAAATTGGTGTTTATCAGAAAATGTGCTAAAGTGTATGGATGTTTGTCTCATTATTATTCTTGTAAATATATATTGTGCTTAGCAGTTCACACATTTATAAGTTAGTATCTCTGACATTATCTGCACTGAAAGAAGATGAAATGCCCATATAGGAAAAAAATGAGTTCTAAGACTTATGACTTTGTGAGAGATGACATTAAAATACCATTGTAAATTTTACACTTGGCACAACTGACTTTGCTGATTACTTACAGAACAAATATTTCAAATACTGTGCATTAGGAGATTGCTGAGTTGTATTTAGGGCAGCACAGTGCTGAAGGATTTGGTGCTGCCGCCTCACAGCTTCAGAGCCCTCGGTACAAATCCCTGCCCTGGTTTGGTCTCTTTTGAGGTTTGCACGTTCTCCCCATGCCTATGCATTCTACCTTCTTTGGGTAGTTTGGTGTCCCTCCCTCATCTCAGACATGTGTGTTAACTTAATTGGTGACTCTATACTGGTTCTGTGTGTGTGTGCCCTCCAATGGACTGGCACCCTGCTCAGGCTAGATTCCTGCATCGAACTCAGTGCTCTCAGGGTAGGTTCTAAATCCCGCCAAATTGAGGTGAATTAAAGACCTTTGTTAATAAATGGACAAATAGCACATAATAACAAGAGAAATGCTTGGTGTAAAGAAAACCAAAATTAAATTGAATAATTTGATCAATTCAGTAAAGTTCTAGTTTTCTGCAATGTGTATATAATGCAATGAAATTTTTACAGTAATACAGTGCCAACAACAGACAAAAAAAGGCGAAACAAAATCATACATGGGATGTGATATACTGCATTACATTATGTACAGTATACTGTCTAGTAATTTTAAAATATTATATTGATTATTAATGCTGTGCATTGTATAGTGTCTTTCTTATCTATCTCCAGAACAGAAAGGAATGACAATATATAAAAGACAGATAGATAGACAGAAAAAACACGATACAGCAATCAGCCACAATATTAAAACCACCTAATTTTATGTACCTTCCCCTAGGGCAGTCAAAACAGCTCTGACCCATCAAGGCATGAGCTCCATAAGAACTGTGAAGGTGCCCTGTGATATCTGGCACCAAGATGTTAGCAGCAGATCCTTTAAGTCCTGTCAGTTGCAATGTGGGGTCTCAAAGTATAATTTGCATAATAAGGACTTATTAATGATATCAGCTCTTTTAAATGCATATGGAGTTTTGGGTAAGTGTTGTTCACTATGCATAAGGAGGATTATGGACTGGGTATGTAGGATTCTTTTCAGTAATCACTTGTTTTTGTTTGATGGCAGTTTTCCTTTGTTCTTTTCCTGCAACAGTTTTCAATTTTGTTTCTCATATTTAATTTGATGTGTAACTGGTGTTACAAGTCTTTCGTTTTAATAACGTGATTTCAAAAAAATACAAGTTTACCTATCTATGAAAGACACCATAAAATAGACAGATAGTGTAAATCAAGTGGGCACCACTGAGCCCCAAACCACAGTCATAATGTCACTCAACAGAACTCGGGAGAATAATAAAGGATTTTATTTCTCACCAACACCTTTTCCAGTGAACACAGTCAAAAGTACACAATCACAAACTCCAGATTCTTCTGCTCCTTCCACCCTCCTGGTGAGTGCCACCTGCTGACTCCTCGAGGTAAAGCTGTGGGCTTCTTTTAAACCGAGGCTGAGACTGTTTCTGTTGTCATGGCATTGGTGATCCAAAGCACTTTCGAGTCAGATGGAAATGAGGGCAGTCCTCCCCAGGCAGCACCCTCTGATGGCACCCAAAGACCCCAGGAGGGCTGCACTTCTGGACTCCAATTCCCATGCCACCCTGCAGGCGTCCTAAATGGGTTCAGCCAAGAGGAACACTGCCACCTGCTGTGTGGGGGCATTAGCTGTTCCCAACATCCACGTTCACCCAGTCCATCCATATTATTGTATTGTTGTAAGGCATTCCAACTACTGACTCTATATTCCACCACCAATCCATTATGACCTCCTGGCTGGGCAAGACATCATCCTACATACTTCCTCTATGGCCCTTATAATAGACAGAGACACTAAATAATAGACAGAAAATAATTATTATATGGTGTCTTTCATAATCTATATATTATATAGGGTGGTCCAGATCTAATTATGCAATTTTCATTACGCTTTAACTGAAGTTTATTACATAAAAAATCACCCGAAAAATCCTGGACCATCAAGAAGTGTGCAAACTGACAACATGAAGAATTGTCTT
>JANRMT010062812.1:6746839-6855021 GCA_026402145.1 Polypterus bichir lapradei
ATAGATAGATAGATAGATAGATAGATAGATAGATAGATAGATAGATACTTTAATATGTAAAGAGAGGCACTATAAAACTCAAACTGACAAACATAACAGGTACAAGGCAATAGTGGGGGTGTTTTCCCAACATAAGTCTTCTGGCAGAACTCTATTGCTGTTCAACCCTATAATAATATTAGGCCCCCTCGCCATACACTTACATACAAACAGAAGTGACAAAATAAAGAAAAAGATGAAAAAAAAACAGCAGAGCTTGCCTAGGCTTACGTTATATGGGATACAATGTAACTGGCCATATCTGAAAACGCCTCTTGACATCTGACAGCGTTCAAAGGTATTATCAGCTAATTCTGTATATCTGGGAGTGAAGCAGAGATCTGTCTAGTGGATAAGCTGCCTGCTGCAGGATCCTAGGCTGTAGATAACCAGACAATGATCTCCTGCACCTAAAAAAGGGCTCACTCGAATCATGTCAGAGAAATTTGGCAGTACAGTTGACAAAACTGGAGTAATACGTTGGAACATTTTATCTTAAGGCATTTGCATACTTTATCTCCTGCATATAAACAGCTTTTTTGTTTCTCTTTTTTTCCCTAAAATGTATTTGTTGTTATGCAAATTTTAGCCCCAGTACTTAGACACTGTCTCGGTAATTGCCTTCTCTTCTTGTGCTGATATGTGGGGTTTGTCGGAGAAAATAAGAAGCAACTCATGATTTAAAACAAGTCGTTAATTGCAGCCGAGGTGCATGATGCTCGCGCTCTCTCTCTCTCTTTCTCCCTGAGATAGGACATATTTAAGAAATATGTTTTCTCTGGCTTGATGTATCGATCAGACACCTAAGACTAGAAAATTCACAAAAGCTGCAATTTGCAGGGAAGCTTAGGCACACATACAAAAAGAAAAATGTAACCTTGGCAGCAAAATAGGGAGAAACAAAAAAAAGGCTGGAAGACAAATCAAAGAAGTGTTTTGGATACTCAAAAGCAGCTCTAGGCAGAATAATATGGATTGAGAACACAGAAAACAGATGGTCTAGATCTGTGCTGCAATGGTGGCTCAAGAATAAAACACCAGCTGGCGATGTGAATGGCAGAAGTTTGGATGGATTTGAGAGCTGACAATGGTGTCGATAGATAAAACGGAGGATTCAGTCAATCAGCAGGAAGCCACATCTTGACAGCAAAACCATGCAGCATGTCTACTTTTTATAAAAGCGGCATCATGCATTCCTTTTTTTAAATCAGCTATTTGTTTGAGTTTATTAAGCATGCATAGGAAATAGTTGTTTTTTTTTGTAAATGCAGCTCTGCAGTACAACATCTTGCCAGCTTTTATTGCATACATTTGTTTTCCAATGAGCATTTTTGTGTTTTAGCTGCTGAAATGGCAGCCCAAAATTGGGCACAGCAAAGCCTTTTCTTCAAATTAAAAGCTGTTATGTCAAGGAGGAACAGAAGAAGCACCCTTTCGTTTCTTAAGCCAATTTTTTTCCATTACTGGGGGAGACATTGGCCTTTCCAAAAAACACAAAATGTAAAGAAATTATCAGCCGTACATGAGACAGCAGTCTGTCACCGGGTCCAATCAGTCAGAATGTAGCAAAGTCACCAATGAAATTAAAATGATGAAACCCAGATTAGCTGGACGACATTCATACTCTCTAGCCCTTTGGGACTGCTCTTGTGTATGCTGCTATACAGTCCGTCTACCTACACTCTCAACAACAAAGGTTCTTTAATGGGACTGTACTGGGTCATGTGATTACTTGTAGACCCAGTTCTTGACAAATTACCGTTTCATTCTGGAGGGATTCTGTGGGATTTGGAAAGATTCCTGATATGTGGACAAAGCAAACAGTCAATCAGTCAGTCATTGTCCAACCTGCTATATCCTGACACAGGGTCACGGGGGTCTGCTGGAGCCAATACCAGCCAGCACGGGGCGCAAGGCAGGAACAAACACTGGGCAGGGTTCCAGCCCACCGCAGGGCACACACACACACTAAGCACGCACTGGGTACAATTTAGCATCGCCAATGCACCTAACTTGCATGTCTTTGGACTGTGGGAGGAAACCCACGCAGACACGGAGAAAACATGCAAACTCCAGGCAGCGAACCCAGGTCTCCTTACTGCGAGGCAGCAGCACTACCACTGCACCACCATGCCGCCCCACAAAGCAGACATCTTTAATGTATATTGATCACTTTGATGCAATTTTTACATCAGGAACATCTTTCTCGCGACTCTTAATTCAGCTCCCAAAACAGTTAAAGCATTTTTCATAACACAGACTCACCTGTGCAAAGGATGCTAAATCTTTTTCACATGTGTCAGTCAGTCACTTCCAAAACTGACCAATGAATAAAAACCTTTTACTACTGTTTCAAGACTTAGGCATAAAATGTTTTTATATTTGTATCAAAACCTTACATGACTTTGAAAAGAGTACTGGAAAAAAATGTAGGCCTAATGTAGAGTAAAAGGTGTCTGGACACAAAAATGAAATGTGAAGGAGTTTTTTGAAACTTTGCACAGTATAATTGTTAAAACTGAGAAAAGCAAAATGATACACATGAAACTATATGCATCAGAAACACAGACAAAGAAAAAATGTAGAAACATTGAATATAGCACTAACTACTGTATAGTACAGTAAAGTCATACTACTTACCGTATATACCCGCATTTAAATTCTCCCGCGGATTGATTTTACCGTATAATTTCCAGTATTTTATAATGTTGGTCATATAAGTCGAATGCGGAAAACTCACGCTATTGATGCAAGAGATTATGATATGCTAACGCCCACCTGAGAGAGTAACCATGGAGCACACTGCCTTTTTTTCTATATATTGTGCCTACATGATCACACGGTAATACCCGATCTATTCTGATGCAATGTTTGCACTGTTTTATGTTTTTTGTATCTCACACTCTAATACACCGTTATCATAAGAGCATCCCTTATCTACGATGGAGAGTTCGATCAGAAGAAGATAATATGAAGCTGGTTTTAAATTAAATTGAAGTAGCGAAAGAAATTGGTAGCTGCGCTGCTGCAACAAAATCCGATGTGTCTGAGAAACTGGTGCGAGATTGGAGGAATCAAGAAGATGTAAAAAAATAAAAATTCAAGTGTTGTATTTTTGAACAGGAGTATAATTCGGGGTTTGATTTTATGATTGATTTTTCGGGTTTTAAGACCCGACTTATAGGCGAGTATATACATTATATGTATATATGCATTGTGATCATAAGTGGGCACCAGAGAGCCCCAAACCACAGAAACAGTAAGTTACCTCTAAATGCAAACCACTGGAAACATTGAAGAACAGGAAGGCTGGATTAGACTTTGCCAGCAAATATCTTAAAAAGCCTGCCCAGTTGTGGAATAAGGTTCGTTGGACAGATGACACCAAGATCAGCTTGTACCAGAATGACAGGAAGAGAAAAGTGTGTTGAAAGTAGGGGACAGCTCATGATCTGAAGCATACCACATCATCTGTCAGACATGGTTGAGGCAGTGTTAGGGCATGGGCATGTATGGCTGTCAATGGAACTGGGTGACTGCTGTTTATTGATGATGTGACTTCTGACAGAATTAGCAGGATAAATTCTGAAGTGTATACGGCTCTACTCTCTGCTCAGATTCAGCCAAATGTTGCAAACTTGATTGTAGGCGCTTTATAGTGCAAATAGATAATGACCCAAAACAAACTGTGAAAGCAACCCAAGGGTTTCTCAACTTAAAGAAATGGGATATTCTTCAATGGCCAAGTCAATCCTCTGATCTCAACCTAACAGAGCAGGCTTTTCAGTTACTGAAGACAAAACTGAAGGCAGAAACACCAACAAACAAGCAACAACTGAAGTCGGCAGCAGTAAAGGCCAGGCAAAGCATCTCAAAGAAGAAAACTCAGCATTTGGTGATGTCCATGGGTTCCAGTCTTCAGGCAATCATTAACTGAAAGTAATAAAGCAATGAATATATTTTATATTTATACTTTTCAGCCTGTGAAAATAGAAGGACTCTGTGAAAAATTGCTGTTATTTCTGAAACACCATAAATTAAAGCTTACAGTCTTTACTTCTGTCACATCCTAACTGCTTAATTTCAAATCCATTGTAGTGGTATACAGAGAGAAAAATACAAAAATTACATCAATGTCCAAGCACCTATGGACCTAATTGGTGAGATGGATGGTGGTGTGTCCTATACTCTGTAATGGAAGGACAGGGGGAGATGATTTATGAAGGGTTCTATCTTACCCAAACTGCTACTTGGCAGCCCCTCTGGGTTGCAGTGACGCCTCCAATTCCCACAGGGCTGTATAGGAATTACATTTGTCGGCACAGACATGTTGGGTTCTGTGGATGCCACCAGGGGGAGCTGTGGGAGCTGCAGAGCCCTATTTTGGGGCTTCCACCACACTTAGGAGTAAACCGAGGCCTCCCTAATGAATGCTTCCGGGTGAAGCTTAAAAGAAGCCAGCTGCCTCACAGAGACGAGCCGGAGTCGGGAGGAAGAGAGGGATGAAGCCTGACTGTGGAGGAGTGGAGGTGACTTAAAGAGAAAAACAAGGAGAAGAAAAGTGCTGTGCTACATTGTGTTGTTTGCACTAGTTGTACTGTGCATTCCTGTGGGTAGCGAGGGATAGTGCTTCTCCACTTGTATATAAATGTCTGTTAGCAGAGACTTTTGACTGTAGTGTCGGGTGTTTAGGAGCTGTGCACCCCCGGGTATTCACACTGTATATGTTTGTGTGTAATTACTGCAGGGCCATGACATGCACCAGTGATACAAGACTGAGAGCCTGTGTTTCTGTTTGTTTCAACTAAACCTCTTCTGAGAATGTGCGTTTCTATTTGCTTTCAAGTGTAGGGCGATTTACTACTAAACCTGGCAGTGTGCAATTGGCTTTGCACTTTCAGACATATCTGTAAAAAGTTTAAAGTGATTTGACTGAAAACACTACAGTATTAAGGTGAGTGAGATACCTGCAGTTCGGACGGACAATAGTACAAACTGTTTTGAGTTGTGAGAAATGTGTCAACACAATGATCAGACTTCTTTATTAATCGAACATGTGTAGAAACGATAGCAGTGTGTACAAACACAATGAGAAACATTAATGTGGTTGGGCAAATGTGCTACTGATTTGAGAACTGCATTAAGAGTAAGGAGAATGATGTTTCTGATATGAGAACTGCATCAAAGCGATCAAGAAAAACTGTGATAGATCAAGAAAACATGAACTTAGTCTGTGTTATTAAAGTCATGAACCCACTGACAGCTTACAAATCTGTGATTATCTATTCATGGTCATTTATGGAACCTGTCAGAGATCTGAATCAAAAGCTCCTTCTGGAACCTTCATGTAAATGGTTCTTTACAGAACCAATAATGGTTCCTCTACAGCATCACTCTAAAGAGTCCACTATGGCACCTTAATTTTAAAGTTTGATTCATCACTTAACTTTGTGCTACACATTAGGTCTCTTTCCAAAATTTCATTCTATTGTCTCCTAAACATTGCATGGCTCCATCTGTTTTTGTTATTTAATGATGCTCAAACTTTGGTTCATTGTTTCATAATGTCTTGTATTGATTACTATAATTCCCTCTTCATCAGCCTCCCTGCAAAATCTATACAGAAGCTACAGTACATTCAGAACTCCGCAGCCAGAGTCCTTATCCACACAAAGCGTTCTGCTCACATCTCCCCTGTTCTCTCCCAACTTCACTGGTTACTGGTTCTATCAAGGATTGAATTCAAGATTCGGCTTCTCACCTTCAAAGCCCTACATAATCTTGCCCCCTGTACCTCACTCAGCTCCTAGCTCCTTGCACTCCTTGTTGCTCTCTCAGGTCCTCCAGCAGTAATCTCCTTACTGTCCCACTCACCAGACTCTCCACCCTGGCAGGCAGGTCCTTCAGTGTTATGGCCCCTCATCTCTGGAACTCCCTTCCTCTGTCTCTTCGAGATTGATCCTCTTTCTCCACCTTTAAATCTCAACTCAAAACTTTTCTCTTCGATGAAGTTTTGTTTTCTGTGTGATTTTTTTTTTTCTCCGTATGTAAAGCGACCTTGGGTTTGTGAAAGGTACTCTTTAAATGTAACTTATTATTAGTATTATCAAAGAGTGTATGGATGCATACATTTTCTAGATTTAGTTAGTCCAACACATGGTAACAAGAAGCCAAAGCTGATCATAGCAGAGTTGGGTGGAAAAGCAAGAGTCAGTTGTAGAATGGCCGCCAAGTCAAAATCCATTCAGTTGTTTCCTTAGTCTGCTCAGTCAAATCCAGAATTAAAAAGAGGCAAAGTCAATCTTGGTAGAATGGGCTAAAGGCAAAAATCACTCTGTGAGAGGTCATCAGTTCAGTTTCCATCCATCTGCCCAAATTATGAATCAATATATTCCAGCACAGCAGCTGTAAAGCCATCGTTGGGCAATTCAAAGGAACCAACTCTGAGCTATTGTGATGTTAATTTTTTGTGTAAACCGAATTTATTAAAGTATACATCTGTTTAGGGTGTTTGGAAACCAAGGATTAAGGAAATAACATTTGTCTATAAGACCTTTTGAGAAAGTTGAGATGTTTCTGCTGTGTAATTGTGCATTTACATAGAGCCACCATTTTCTGAGTTACAGCATCAAGATGTAGCTCCCTGTTGCTGCTGCGTGCTCATGGATGTTTTTAACATCAGATGTCATTAATGCAATAGATTAAATTGTTGGATCTAACGTCCATTTTCCCTCTGAGTTTGCACATAAATTCCTGTGTCTGATGTGCAAATCTTTGTTGAAAGATTTCCTGGCTTTAGGTCTTTGTTCTTGTTATTTGCTATGGTTGATTTAGGTTAGCAATTTGAACTTGCTAGCATATTTAATTAGCTAATGGTTTTGAATCTGGCTCAATCTCTGTCTCCTGATCCTTTTCATTAAAAATCCTTACACTCTTGTCCTGAGTCAGTACACAGGTGAGTTACCAGTTGCAAAGAATGTAAGATATAAAATGTGCTAACTTACTGCAGACAGCAAAATATGTCAGTAAAGAGCTTTCACCAGCCAGCCCCCTTACAGTTGAAAGTGCTAAACCATTTTAAAACAAAATGGGCCTTCTTAGATGCTGTTCTGAGTCATCTAACACTCCACCATCATGTAATTGGATCTACTGTGTCTGATAAATGCATGAATGTTCATCTGAAGTCATCGGTGCAATAAGATAAATGATCAGATCTGATGGCAATTTTCATCCGAATTTGAAGATAGATCCATGTTTGCGTGAAATTCCTTTGGGTAGCAACCTTCTGGCTTTAGATCTTTGCTTTTGTTATTTAGTATTGTAAAAAGAGACACAGAAACATTAAATGGTTGGTGGATTCCCCTGTTGACCCTGTATAATTAAAGGTCTGCACAAAACAAAAAAACATGCTGTAAGTTACGGAAACGACTTTTCAGATGCGTGTTCAGAACAGAACTAACTCTAAGATGGCCAAATTGCTGTTCATATGGCTTCCAGGTAGGAAGTGTTGGGGTTGTCCAGGAGGTCAGACAATCGGAGTGATGTCAGAGGTGGAATGGCTGTCAGTCTTCTATTCTGCAGGGGAAAGAAGAGAGAAGCCATTAGCAAACATCGCCAGCCCCTGGTTCATTGGGTAACTACCATCACTAGAGTCCTTCAGCTGTCTCTCCAGTGCACACATGTGAAAGAATCTTGAATTTAGGTTAGCAATTTAAACTTGCTGACACTTTGGATGGACTTGTGGTTTTGAATTTGACTCAATCTCTGTCTACTTATTATCTCCTGATCATTTTATTAAAACTTCCATACTGTTTCATTATGAGTCAGTATATAGGAGCGTTGCCAGTAAGAAAAAATATAACACAGAAAATATCAACTTACTGCAGACAGCAAAATATATGAGTGCCTTTAGAGTGCTTTCACTATAATTGAAAGAACTAAGTCATTTTAAAGTAAAATGTGCATCCTTGGTCTATGACCTCTAGTCCTCCACCACCATGAAATTGGATCTAGTGGGTCTGATAAATGTGATAGAAAGTTTAGTGGTTCTACTGTACCACAACTGGAGGAATTCTATTTTGTTAAATTTTAGTCTAATTAAACTGTGAAGCTTATATTTACTTACAAAATTATTATAATACAAATATGACCAACAGCTTTTCGTTTTTTTGACTGTGACCAACATACCTGTACTGTACATTCAGTTGAAAAGTAAAGATAAATAAACTTGATATAATACATTTTTAATGCAGATGAAAACAACTTTTTTGCTTACTTTTAATGATGAATTCTCTTTAGAAAAATATTGATTTATTTATTTCATGAAAAGATTATTATGTGAGTGCAAAAAAATAAACACTCAATTAATTTTATAAAATGCTGAAAAATAATAGTCATATTCCTTTAATTTTAAAATGCATTCTTCTAAATCTTTGCCATTTATTTGACCTAGAATATCACAAAAACGCGAGTGTTTATTATTAGTTGTGCCCTCACAGTGAGCACTCCCAGAAGGACATTTCAAAATTACTAATACTCAAGTGTTCTCTTCTATATCACTTAACGGTGCCATACTAAAATAATAAATTGAATTTCTATTTTAATATAACACACACGTCTCTAAGTACTTTTTAAAAAATACCTCAGTTTAATGTGTACTGGATTTCAGGGACGATGTTGAAATTCTTAACATGATTTATATATATTTGTGGTGTTTTATTGAAAATCATGAGGCATTTTTTTATTTTGCATTAGGGATTTTCAGTACTCCCACAAATAAAGACAGATTCAAGTTCCTTTTGTGACTACCTGTTGACATGTAATCTCTACACTGGATACTTTAGCTAATGAAATATCTATAAAAATTTTAAAAGTTGAATTTCCTGGGAAAGCATTTTATCCTTCTATATACAATAAAGGTGTATAAATAAACTAGCCAAAGAACCCACCATTGCTCTGGTATGTTGGTATAGTGGGTTAAGGTAACAAAGCAAATATTTATGTTTTTTAAATGTTGACCTCTCTGCCTCTGTCATCTACACTACCACTTTGATATCGATTTCTCTGCTTTCCTTAGTCTAGAATGGTGATTGGATTCCATAAGTGTGGTAACCCCTTGCTAGCTTGGACCTCAGAATGCTTCTTCTTTATATTTCCTGGTTTAGAGTGGTTTCACAAAAATAAATTTAATCCAACATTATTATTAAACTGTATGGCTTGTTGAAGATTTGAGTCCATGAACTGTGGAACGCATCTTCAGTTGGGTGTCTGGTGGGAATTAGTGCTCACAGACATTGTTGCAGGTCTCCATGTTATTACTGAACACGGCACCAGTGGTAATGTAAAAAAAGATGAATAAAAGTTGATTAATTCAGCATTGATTTGGAATTCCTGTATTTGTATCAAAGCCTAAAATTATAAAGGCCTCATCATAAAATGGACTTGAGTAAATGTCTACTATCAAGAAACAGTAAGCATTACTAACATCATCCTCAGCCATTTTCTTTCTGCCATATTCAGAACATCGATATGGTATGCTCTAAAAAAATTTGTTTTAGTCTGTTTTATCATGACTTATCTGTGTCGTACATAATAATAATACACAGGTGTACAACAACATTGGCTTTTTCAAAAATGTAAGGTTTTGCATTGCTAAAAAGTATGGAGTCATGAGTTATTGTCATGTGTACACAGTGCAATGAAATTCCTTTCTTCACGTTTGACTAACACAGTGCCACCACCGTCCTTGTTTAGTGGTCTGAATCTAACTCTCTTGGTTATGTATAATACCCACCCATCCATCCATTTTCTAAACCTGCTTATAACAATAACACCCCAAAATAATAGGTAGTGGTGAGAGGAACGACCAAGTTTCCATTTGCATACAGTTCCTCAAATGTTTCTCGAAACGTTTTTCGCATGCAATTTTGAGATTTCACCAAAAAGAGTGTTTTGGAGCTTTAAATTTTTTTTTTTGAGTTGGAAGAAAGGAATGCTTTTCTTTACAGGTTTGGCAACACCGTGCACTCCTTTTGGGCCTGTATATTTATCAGAAAAGGGCCCGGATGAAAGTGAAAGGAGAAAAACTGTCTTTTGGAAATTCAGCGTGACTAAACACAACCCATGGTGAGACCAAAAGACACTCTTAGGATAAAAGCTGTAATCCAGTGAGACAATGACATTGTTATCCAAATTAGTTGAGAAGAATGCTCTGTACCTGTGGTCTTTAATGCTTTGGCCGGTGCAAAATTTTCTACACGCTAATAGCGGTATCCTCCCATCAGCTAATGCACTGAAATGCTGTTTGTTGGGAATTGTAGTCCCCATCTTGGAAATAGTTTTTGAACTATGATATACAATATATAGTTGGACCTTGAGCAAAATTTAGTGAAAATTGTTTTTGCATGAATGGCAAATAGACACATAGTAGTGAAACAGGACAGTGAGGAGGAACCTACCCAGCTCCCTACTCCTCCCCTCGGCCTGCAGCCTCTGTCTCAGATTAGTGTGAATATATTGCTCCTGCAAGCAAATTATAATACATAGCACGATGAGACAAGTTGCAAAATCAACTGGAATATTCAAGCAAATTCTAGAAAAAAACCCAAACTAAATCTGTTAAGTATTTCGCTCATTCGCTAGCTAAGCGGAGGTAAGGAAAGCCCAAGGCTGGCACGTGAGTGAGGAGGGTCCCACCCCCCCAAGGGTCCCACCCCCCCACTCCCCTCGGCCCACTGCATGTCTCTCAGATTCGCGCAAATTAATCAGTGCCACAATTGAACTATGATAATTGAACAAAATCGACCGGAATGTTCAAGCAAATTATAGAGGAAACCTCAATCCAAACCCGTTAAGTAGCTCTCTCATTCGCTAGCTAAGCGGTGGTAAGGAACACCCCAAGGCTAGTGCGCGAGTGAGGGGTGCCCCACCTCCATCCCATTGGCCCACTGAGTGTCTCTCAGATTCATGCAAATAAATCGGTACTGCAAGTGAACAATGATACATAGCACAATGAGAGAAGTCGTCGAAATCAACCGGAATGTTCAAGTAAATTATACAGTAGAAGAAATCAGACATAAATCTGTTAAGTAGTTCACTCATGAAAACCGGACAGACAAACAGGCAAACAGGCAGATGTTGGATTTTATATATAGAGTGATGTACTACTACACAGGTTGGCATCTTGGGATCAGGTACCCTTGGCTGCTATTTAGGCAGCGTGTGACCATACAGCTAAAGTGTGGGACTGGAAAACACAAACTTCGACCTTACTACTGATTTTGTGACAGGTCAGTTGTACAATTACATAAACAAGTAAAAAAGGCCTTCAAGTAAATACGGTAAACATATATTCAGGTGGACACCACAAGCCAAACTGCATCTCTTTTTAGGGGGCGTTTTGGAGCCTTGGAGGAACCGGTCAAAATCATTAAAGTGTTATCTCTTCTATTTTTGCATTATACAACTGAAGATCATTTTTTCAGTATTTAGTATATAGTATGACTATATTTAGTATATAGTGCAGGGAATACATTTCCATTTCAATGTAATGCTTGTGTTTTATACTTTAAAAAACTGAATTTTAATAATTACAACTTAAAGGCATGAATAATCCCTATATGATGCATTTGTCAGTCATCCAGCTTGAAACCCCTGAGCAACGTAAAAGTGTGACTAGAAATGTTTTGAACCAGCTGAGATGCGTGTACCACACTTTGAGGTTAGCCCAAGCTATTATTATGCTTCATCTGTCATTTGCATACACTATTAAATATATAAAAACATGTTAGCCAAAACGATACAATGGAATGTGTTTTCAAAAACTGATGGCACATTTCTAATAAATATTTGAGTTATCGCTGGTAAATATGGGTCATCTCTTTTGAGCAGTTGCTTGTCTCTGTTCCAGAAGTTTTCCTTTTAATGTCATTGAATGTCTGTATTAAATTGCATTTCACATTCTCACTGAAAAGAAATAATAAAGCAGGCTAATGTGAACAAATTACCGCCTTTCAGGAAATCAAGTAAAACTGTGAAACATTAGACAGAATTAGTATATTTCTGCTTGCTTATTTTTAATAAAGAAAAAAGCTAGAGCTTACTTGAGAAGGGCTCTTAATTTGTGTGGTATTGGCATAATTTCTGATGTTTCGGAGCTGTAGAGAGGAACTGTCCCCACTTGTAGGGGCTTCCATTTGGCCTGGATAAGCTTCCATAGTGTAATATAGTAGCATTGGAAGTGCTCCTGGGTCCGGCATACAAAAGAGGCCATTTCATCTCCAGCGAGAGTTAGAGTCAGGAGTAAAAGAGAATATTCAACAACATTTCTATTTAAGTTGTGTTGGAGCATTTGTGGAGAAGCCTGTAAAAGATATTTGTAAAATGCAAAGAAAAATGCAAAGAGAAATTTTGTTCACATGATGATGCACATGAAGTTGAAAATGAAATGGGATTAGCTGGAGAAAATTAACACAGACACTGGAAGAACATATGTTATAAAGTGCTCTATCTATCTATCTATCTATCTATCTATCTATCTATCTATCTAACATTTAAACTTAAAACAGTCATTAACCAGGCCTCAAAAAACTGTGACACAGAACAACAGGTGTTCTTTATTTTAATATCAACTTTGTATTCACATTCATCTAAATGTTCAATATGTCTGCACTGCAAACTCCCTTTTCCATTCCAGCGATGCAAGAAGCTGAAGTCTATTCAAGCACTACAGTATGCAACACACACTGATTGGAATGCTAGTGCATCACAGCAGATATTCATGCGCGCCCCTACACTCACATGGGCCAATTTAGTGTTATCAGTTATCTTCATGTGCAAATCTTTAGAGTGCAACAGGCAATAACAATACTTGAAGAAAAGTCTTGTTTACATAGACAGGATCCAACATGGGAATCAAATCCATGTCCTTAAACTATGAGGTGGCTGAGTTAAATGCTAAGCCACTCTGCTACCTAATAGGCACATAGTTGGCCAGGCCATGGTCTTGAAGCTGCAGCTACCACAAAATGAGAAGATCAGAGGCTAATGTATATCGACAGGTAGGGTCCATACTACACAGCTTTCATTCAATTGCTCCAAAGGCTGTGTGGTGTTTCATTTAAGTGATATGAGGTGAAGTAATGTGCTGAAAATTACTTTTCATAGTTCAAGAGGTTTTAAAAAAAAATGTGTGTGTATGCATGTGTGTGATTACGACTTGAATAGTACTCATCTCCATATAATTAACAGAGTTTAGTCCATGTGGTTGCTGTTCATGGACCTGAATTAATACTTTATTCTACTCAAATACAGAACAAGTTATGGTGGCCCTGCAGACTGCTTGACTGTTTTCATGCTAATTGAAGCATCTACTTAGGCTTTTTTTGAGGTTGAACTGAAATCTAAGTTAGCAACTGTAGTAATATGGACATACATATAACAGGAGAGTAGCCGAAAAGCCTGATAGTGCATTTTTTCAAACAAAAGGGAGATATAATGGATTATGGGAATTAAAAAAGGATTAAATTAATGGAACTCTACTTCAAGGTATTGGAATGGATAGCTGATCAACACCTGAGAGTCATTACACAAATTCACAACCTCTAGTTTAGATTCAGAAAAGGAAAAGCACAGATGCAATTTTCATCTTGAGACTGATATCAGAGGAAATAATTGAAAGGGACAAGAAGATGTGCTATACATTCATAGACTTATTAAAAAGATTATAATAGAATGTTCAGGGAAGTGGTATACTGGTGTCTGAAAAAAAGAGAAGAACTGGAAAAGATTATTAGAATAGTTAAGGAAATGTACGTCAGAGAAAATGTAATCATACAAATAGAAAGGGGAAAAAACTAGAGTTTTGAAATAAATGTAGGTCTGCGTCAGGAATCAGCACTCAGCCCATACCTTTTTTACGTTAGTAATGGATAGACTAAGTGAAAATATCAGGAGTGGAGAGGTGTAGGAACTACTCTTTGGTGATGATTTAGCCGTAGTAGCAGATTTTAAGGTAGAATTAAAGAGAATAGGATGGAATTGGCAAGTAAGTATGTAACACAAAGGATTAAAAGAGAGGTTATGGTGGGGAGTAAAGGAGGGGTTGAAAGAAAACGGAAGAGATGTAGTGCTAAAATGAGTGAAATACTTCAGAAACTGTAAATGGGTTTGGTCTTCAAAGCAAAAGATGGCTGTGAAATAGCAATAAAGGAGTGAGGTACAGCAGGATGAATAACATGGAAGGAAGCAAGAAATGTTAAAATGATCAAAGGTTGCTAAGAAAACTTAAGCATAAGTTGTATAAAACAGAAGTCTGACCTGTGCCGCTGTAAGGGTGTGAAAGAAGGAGGACAGAACTGCATATACTGAGAAGGCTGCACTTTAACAGAAAGGCAACAAATGAAGAAATCTATAAAATGGCGGGGCTCAGGTGTATTTTGGTGAACTGTCATGGAAAGCGGATGAGGTGGTTTGGGTACGTATAGATATATGGTTACAATCACTATACTGTGGTGGTACAGTGGTAATTGCTCCAGCCTCACATTTCAGGTTAAAATTTCAGACCATTTCCTGTCTTTGCATTCTTCAGTTTCCTCAAAAATCACAAACTGCTACTTATACATAGGCCAGGTAACTTAGTCTACCCAGTGATGGAATGGCTTCATGTTCAGGAATAATTCCTGTTTTAATGTCTTATGCAGATGAGATTACCTCAAGCACTTTCAGGAAATAAATTAATGAACACTAATTATTATATTACTATAGTGTGACCGAACAACACTCCAACGTAACAAAGTTGTCTAGGACAAATTCGTAAAATCCCCAAATAATCATGGCATACTAAGCCTCCTAATCACAGAATAATATCTAACAACACGAACATAAAACTTTGATGCTCAAGGTGATCTGACCTGAAGTACTATAAAATCACCCTTTTAGCAATGATGACCAAATGTTGATTGGATGGGTTTCATGACAGCAGGAGCAATAATTGTATGCTGACTAAATGACGGTTTAGGATTTGAAATGGGGCAAGACGTAATTGGTCCATCATTTTCCTGCCTTCTATGGTGGGCATTTATCTTGCGATTTACACGGTTATCTAATCACCCAATACACAACCCCAGCTGGTACACACACAAAAAAAATCAGCAATCGGCCATAGTCATCAGGGCGGTTGCTTCTTTATATCAGTACACCTCACAAATGGCCTATGGCTTTAGCTAGACAGTTGTTTGTTCAGTTGATTAAAGCTGATTCTTCATCTGATTACAGAATGTGCTTTAAATTTCTGTCAAATACTTTACTTAGGTTTTCATATACAGTTTATGAAGTTTTTTATAGTTAACTGCAAAGAAATTACAGCAAATCTATAAACATTTGACTTCAGCTTGTGCATAATTAAAAACTGTAATATACAAGAAATTCTAAATTCTTGCTGAATTTACCAATTTTACAGTTTCCAATATCAACAATGTAATATGATATTTCTGGCACTGTCATATTTGTATTACTTTATATAATTTTAACCTTAATAATTTCCTAAAAGATTGGGCCTTGGTTAAAGTGTCATTTATTAATCACGTAATTAACTATGTAATTAACTGACTGATTTTGTTTTTTTTTTTACCAAGAGCTGATATTATTAATTCATTGGAGCTCCTTACACTTGAACAAGCTATGTACATCTGGCTATGATTAAAACATTCCTGCCGTAAATTAAGTCCTGCTTTTCCCAGTGACTGACCATGGCGTTTGGTGATGGTCACTGCAAAACACAATTTTACAGGAATGTTTTTAAAATCAAAACAGATAATAAATGGGACTCTTGGGAATTTCCGGTATGAATATGATTTCTCCTGTATGACATTCTGTAACACAGGTAGCTTCAAACAAATTTGAATGTAACACATTGATTGTAATCTTTTACTGTTACAAAGGTTTGGAGGGTTGAGATCAAAAGCAGTATACACTACAAATTGAAACAGATCTAATGTATCGAAATAACAGTCTACTAACTAAAAATCTCAACCTATAATAACTCAAATAATCCCCCCCAACCAATAATCTTACAAACGCCCTCCAATAAACATGCAAAATGGAAAACGATGGGAAGTCAAACAAAATGTACACAAGCACACAATAGTAGCAAATCAAATGACCTAAACTCAGCTTCAGATGTTGGCTTTTACTTCATTCACTCGATTTGTTTGGAGCTTTATGGTCATCATATTAAACTTCATGTTTTATGTACGTTATCAAAATTACACCATCCCCACTTTGAAGCATGGTGTTAGCAGAGTCTTGCTCTGAGAATGTTTCTCTGCAACTGGCCCTGGAAGGCTTGAGAGAGTAAAACAAATGCAGCAAAATGCAAGGAAAATCTGGAGGACAACCCGGTGCAGTCTCCAAGATACAGCAAGTGTGCCTTGGGAGATTTGTTTTCCAGCAAGAGAAGGACCCCAAGCCAGGGCTGTCTTAACGCAGGGGCACACTGGGCAGTTGCCTGGATTCCCCATGCTAATCTATGTATGTTGTGAATAGCTGAGTGATTGTGTTGGTAGGGGCCCGGGGGCCTATAATGCTGTTAAGACGGCCCTGCCCCAAGCATAGAGCCAAAGCTACACAGCATTGGCTTTAAAACAACAATGCTGATGCCCCGGAGTGACTGACTAAGAGTCCAGATCTCAATCCAATTGAGAATTTATGAAGTTATTTGATTGAATGCTTGGTCTTTGAATAGTATCCAACCATACGTCATCCCCATTTAATTATAAAGTGAATGCTGTTTAAATAGGCAGAATGATCTAATGTTTCTGATAGCTTTTTTTAAAAATAATATTTAATTCACCAAGCAGGCATATTTCTTATAGATTAATATGTTCTTTTAGTGATTTTATATACATGGGTATTCCTTTTTTTTCTGTTTTCAGCACCTTTACTCTCCTTTTTCCATTTTCATCTGCTACTCTTGGGAGAACAAGCTATTAATAAATACACATGTTGCTTCCACAAAAAGCCCATGAGCAAATCTCCAAACTAATACAATATAAACAGAAAACATTTTTTTTTTTCAATAAATATCCTAGAGCCTTTCCAGCTGTGAAGATGCTTTTCATGTTCTGTTTCAGTATGGCAAAAAAGTTTCGGAAGTAAAAATGATGCCAATAGTGGTTAAGCATTTTGCTAAGGATTCTGTGTCAATAGGAGAATATGAGGCAGTAATTGCAGCCACCAGGAAGCTGTCAGCAATGTACTGACACTATACATGCTCAGTTCCTTGTAGTAGGCCTTTAATAGAAAATAAAATCAGACATCTTGTGTAGTTGTAAAAATTATTAATAAACTTTAAACGGGTACAAGAAATGCAGTGTTCTTCTGGCATTTATTTAACAGATGAATGCTAGATTCTGACAAATGCCTACAAGATAAAAACAGAGACTTCAGTCGCACAGTCTTGTTAAGATCTGAAGGATGCCTTTGAAAAGGCAATGCAAGGATTTGATGGCTGGAAAGAGATAAGGGAAATAAAATGTTATACAACAAAGCTTTAAACATTCAGTACACTTTTTAATTTCACAAAGGAATTGCTTACTTTTGACATTGTCGAAATGACAAGAAACAAAGGTTTATTAAGGAATGATTGGCGGGTTGAATTTGCACAAAAACAAATTCAGTCTTTTTTTTTTTTAATATTAGATGAGTTAATTAGTTGTGTGTAATGGAATATGACACTTTGACTTTTTGCGCTGTCTTAACAAGAGTTAAGTGTTAAATCTATACCAAAAATGCAAATGTCCGAAATTTCTTAGAATTGTAAATCTCACATTACAAAAAAAGGATAATTGAGCAATGAGGTCAATTAGAAAGAAAATGCTAATATACAAAACCATTTTACCGTCACTCCCTTTCAAAGGTCCAAGAGTACAGTAGGTAAAAGATCTCTCACTCAACATCTCAGAAAAGGAGTGGAAGGCAGCCATGCACAGAATTCACCTGAGCGCCATATGCGCAAAGCATACAATTATTCAACTTAAAATTATATATCAAGTGCATCTCTCTCATTTAAAATTGTCCAAAATGATTTCAGGGCAAGAACCAACCTGCGAACGCTGTAATCAAGTTCCAGCCTCACTGGGTCACATGTTTTGGGCCTGCACCAAATTAACATCATTTTGGACAAAAATCTTTAAATGCCTTTCAGACAGCCTTGGTGTCACAATCCCTCCTAATCCACTAACAGTTGTGTTTGGTGGGCTCACAGAGGGGCTTAAAGTGTAGAAGGACAAACTGTAATTGCCTTCACTTCACTATTGGCACATAGACTATTGGCACATAGACAAGTCAGTGGGTAACTGATGTTAGATATTATTTGAAATTGGAAAAAATCTAATTCGCACTTAGAGGATCTGTTCAAAACTTTTTTCAAACCTGGCAAGATCTAATCAATAATATTTAAAACTAGCCATGTGCACCCAACTACGTTGCACGTGTTAAAGTTGTCTGTGAAGGGCTCCCTGTTTAAACGCGGCTGCCAGTCGTGAACTGGGCCCTTCGTCGCACAGCATTATGATTTTTTATAAGGGAAACAAAATTACAAAAGAAAACCCTTGGACATTGATTCGATAGGAATGGCCTACTCAGAATCACTGTCCGAATAGTAATTATGTGGTGGTGTAGGAGCATTTCTGCTTCTGTCCGTTCACAGTGCATCTCGTTTTCACAACGCTATCATTTCCTCTCACGATGTTTTCTCAACCTTTCTCCAGTCTCGCAGGTTGCTTTGTGGCAATCCAAAGAGTAAGGCAATATACACGGAGCAATGGTTATAAAAGGGTGACACATAGGTATCCAGGCTCTTTAAAGCATAAATAGGGATCACTTCACTGACATGTGAGCAAGCCACGGTACAACTGTGAGACGCGCAGTACTCGCCGGCTACAACGTAACAATAATAATTTCTGGAACGTGCTGTTACGTTGTCATTCATTTTACCCACTGTCTTTCTTTCATTCATATGTTACGTAGGCACGTACCTTTTATCTTTGGCAATCTCATTCTCTAACCAGACCTCAGGAGCTAACCAGTGTAACACTCTCCACCACCCCTTTCGTTATTCCGGCACATTGTTGACATTCGTGAGTAACAACAACATACTAAACTGGAAGGTGGTCTACACATGCGTGGAATTCGTGGTCAAACAAAGATCAAGATCTAAATGAAGATCTCTTTAGTTAATTTAAAGCACAACAATTTGTTTAGTTTGAATGTCTGTGTTTTGAGGTGTAACTGGCGTACTACAGTCTTCAGTAGTATAAGCCTGGAGGAGATTCTTAATGCAATGCCTATGTTTTAGCTGTCTCTCTACTGCCATCTAGTGCTTCTTCTTCTCATTCATTCGCGGACAAACAAAGATCAAGATCCAAATGAAGATTATATATAGAGATGAGCATTTAAATTGAGGAAGCAGGTTCTCTCCCCTCTTTTACTCCATTTATCTTTTTTCATTTATTAGTTTATCTATTTACTTATTTTTACTAGCTTAAAGTTTTACTCTGCTGGCCTAGCTGTCTTTCTCAAGGGTGGGGGTTGATTTGTTTTGTGCCTATTTTTGTAAAACTTGATTTATATGTATGGAATGTTATTTGATTTGAATAAAATCAGTAAAATCAAGAGAAAAAATAAAAAGAAAATGACTCACTGACTGTAAAGCTGGTTGGAAAACAAACACTTTTAGGTACAGTGGCCAAACTTGAAGATCACTATTTCATACATCAGAATAGTGTATTATTTTAAGCCCTTCATAAGCCATGATCACCAAAGTGTATTTATTTAGTAGTGAGTAGGCAGCTGGTCAAGCCATTGGTCTTGTCACATCTTGATTGTGGCTTATTGTTACTGACAGAGGTATCTGCATGTGTTACCAAACCATTGTAAATGATTCAGAATGTGGCGTTTAAATAGCCAACATGGGTGAATGTCACTCCTCTGTTCAGGTCAGTACACTGACTTCCTGTAGCAGCAGACATTAAGATCAGAAAGCATTTAATAAGGTGCTACACGAGAGATTGGGCGTCAAACTAAAGGAGATATGAGTTCAGGGTTTAGATGGGTGCAGAATTGGCTCGGACACAGGAAGCAGAGGATTATGGTGTGAGGAACTTCAGCAGAACTGGCCAATGCTAAGAGTGGTGTTCCACAGGGGTCAGTGCTGGGTCCGCTGCTATTTTTAATATATATAAATGATCTGGATAGGAATATAAATAACAAGCTGGTTAAGTTTGCTAATGATACCATGGAAGGTGGATTGATAGATAATCTAGAATCCATTGAATCATTACAGAAGGACTTGGACAGCATGCAGACTTGGGCAGATTTGTGGGATAAGAACTTCAGTATCAGTAAATGCGAAGTTTTACACGTAGGAAGTAGGACTAGTGTGTTGTACTGTGCTAGCCATTATGAATGTAGTGATAAGTCAAGTAAAATGACACCTTGTATTGGTTATCTAACAAAGATTACAATATGCAAGCTTTCGAGGCAACACAGGCCCCTTACTTGACTTGTCACTACACATAGGAAGTAAAAATGTTAGGTCTGAATGCACAATGGGAGGTCTGAAACTTGAAAATACACTTTATGAGGACACAAGTGTTGTAGTGGACTCATTACTGTCAACTTCCAGACAGTGTTCAGAAGCCATTAAGAAGGCTAACAGAATGTTAGGTTATATAGCACCTTGATGTGTGGAGTACAAGTCCAAAGAGGTTCTGCTCAACCTTTGTAATGTACTGGTGAGGCCTCATCTACGCACACTACGCAGCGCTAGAGAAGGTCCAATGGAGAGCAACTAGGCTGAGTCCAGGGCTACTGGGGATGAGTTATAAGAGAAGATTAAAAGAGCTGAGCCTTTTCAGTTTAAGGAAAAGGAAATTAAGAGGAGACATGATTGAAATGTTTAAAATTATGAAGGGAGTCCAGTGGATCGAGATTGTGACTGTAACAGAGCATGTTGTGAAATTATCATTTTGTAAAATTTACTTGTCGTCTCTACTAGGGTTAATATTAACTTTGCTTGTGAAGAGTTATTTCCTTTCTTATTAAGTATTTTTCTTGTTGGGTTTGTTAAATTTATTTGTCTCCTGGGAAGTTTATTATTATTATTATTATTATTATTTACTGTGTCACCATTTTGTCTTTTTGTCACTGATGCCTCTAACAGTTGCAGGGGATGTGGCCCTATATGTCACAACGGTTTGTGTCATTAGTATTACACTATTAATACTGACACAATATATCTCCCAGTATCTATGGTTGGATTAAATTCTTTATAAACAAATAACTAAACCTTTACTTCATTTCTAGTTCTTCTGGTAATCTGAATCTTCGGGTGCCCTTTTTGACTATGAGTTTGTTTTGTGTTTTGGGTAAAATCATTCAGTTCTTCTTATATTAAAGCACAGTTTGGTTTTATTATTACTAGTTTTATTAAATAAATCAAAAATTGATGACAAACAAAAAGTACCCATTAGAGAGTTAACATCTGTTGAAGTCTCCAGTTAAAATTCTTCACTGCAATTGACTATGACGGGTAGAAGTTTGCTGTGCAACTTTGCTGATAACTGTTAGTGTCAGTAAAATACTGAAGCATTATAATCTGTAGATAATGCTGCTTGTTTTTAGTGTAACATAAATACCACATGTGTGTTTATTCACTCTGTGTTTACAGAGCCAAACCTAAATAGCTCCATTCCTTTTTTCATTCATTTCTAGATTAAGTGACTTTGGGCTTTCCTTGTATGCATTTTACGTTTACAATAATGAAAATACAATACTGAAACAATAATGAAAATACTGAAAATAATTTACCTGACCTGGGCCAGCATGACTTTAAGAGGCTGGAAAACTGACGTGATGTGACAGAGGTTTGTGCCAGCGATTGATGCCACTAATGGAGGCAGCACATTCTGGCTCAAGTGTCTGCTGCACATACAACTCTGCTGGTGTTTTTACAAACGTTTATTTGGGATCTTTTTAGCTGACAAAAGCAGTTATCAAACTAGTGTAGTACCCTTAGAAGATTATTTGAATACTGTATGTGTTATGAAAAAATAAATACAGTGTTCAAATATTATTGATTTCACATATAGATCAATCACTTTTCTTGATTTATATTTGCGTCATCTGAAACTGATTCATTGTTACAATGAGAGAAAGTGTTTGTTAGAACAGAACTCATTTCTGTTCCTCAAGGCAGTTATGTTTGGGATTGCTTGATTGGTAAGGCTGAAATGGAAGAGCGCTAAAGTCAGAAAGAAATAAAAGCAGGAGGGGTGCAAGAAGAGGAGGCATATATATATAATGTATATTTACATACACACAGTCACAATACTTATACTGTTCTATATTTATCTAGTCAGCCTTGCAGTGATTTTAAAATTACCTTCCTTCATTTTCTAAAGTGTAATTCTTTATTATAACACAACAAGGCTTAGTGAGTGGATTCGCATTAACAGTTAATGTATCTCCTTGTGCTGCACAACAAAGACAGCAGCCTCTACAAAATCCTTTAAATTGCACCTTGTGCAGTTAAATCAGTTGTTCAGGTTGTTCTCCTGTGAGAAGATTGAATGAGACATGGAAACAGAGCTGAAATGCAACAGAGAAGTGGTGATGAATAGCTGAGGATTTGCTCTTTGACTTGGTAAAGGAGAGACAGAATTGCACCAGGTAGAAGGGTCAAGCAATTGCTCTGAGGCAGAGTTACTGCATCGTTGAAGGACAGACTTAGCCACTGGGGTCTTGTAAAAGGAACTTGTGTAAGCAGATTAAAATTCTGGTCTGGTTCACTAGCAGAGACCTGTTTACTTACAGTTCCAACATACTGTATACTATATGTAATTGAGAGCAATCAAATCATTTGACACTCACCACAACTAAAGCAGAGCTGCATCGGTAGGTGTGGTGTGACTACTTTTAATATCCCTTTTCATTTTGTAACCATCATGAACCTTTTTTTACTTTTTCTTGCCACTCCTTTAATACAGCACATACAACATTGCCTTCTGTGTTAGATAGGATTGTACTTTTTAAATTATTTTTTGTTTGTGAGTAGTTGATCCCAAATTCTTTGCCACATTTTTTAAAAATGATGAGCTACGTTTCCTTATTGTCTTCCCCATCCATTTGTCTTACTGTATGTTGCATGTGTGTAAAGAACTGTATATACAAATTTTAACGAAGTTCTTCCTTATGAGTGCAATAGCACAATTAAAGAATTTTTAAACCTCCAAAACAATGATTTTAATAGTTGAAACACAATGAGGAGAGGTAATCACACTGGGAATGCAATGAATAAATAAATACAAAAAACAAAAAAGCACTTCAGCCCCCTGTCTGAACCTTACACAGTTGCTGGGACATTGCACCCTTTTTATTACCCTTGCAGAACTACCAATATATTTTATTTTTATCTGCATTTTTCTTACTTATTTTCTCTTTTTTAAACCCTTAAGTGTCTTTGCCACCCTGCTGGACAATTTCTTGAGTGCATCCTTTCCAGCTTCAAAGTGAGTGAGGCTCAAGTAAAGAGATGTGAGTTTTAGCCTAGCTGGAAATAACTGGGGACTTCATTTTACATATGGAGACCCAGAGTTGTAATATAGACACGGATAGGTTAGACTTGGGGTCTAGGACACCATCTTGTAGAGTGTGCTGTCTTTGCAACTGCTCAGGAGCCTGATATCAGTATAATTATTAGACTTAATAATACTTGGGGCACAAACTTGAGTTTAGGGGAGATGACCCTAGGACTTTCAGAGTGTGGACTTAATCTGAGAAGTAGTCCAGGCGACTGCCCTAAAAGCAACTCTAAGATGGCAAGATATGGATATTTAATCACCAATGCCTCAGTGAAACTGGAATTGGGAGCTGAGTCCAGGCTAATGTTCAAGTAGCAGTATAGATAAAATATGGAGGGGATATGTGAAACAGTCAAGGAGATGAACTAGAACTTTTGTCAGTTTAATTGCTGATGTGTAGACTAGCCACCTTAGACCTGTTTAGTTTGGCCTGGTATACAGATAGGATTGAAATGTTTGTTTGAATATTTTTTCTGTTTTGGTCATCCTTTCCTTGCATCTCCTGAATGAAACACTTTATAAGTTTAATTACATTTTGGCTTTTTAAAATTCCTTGGTCCAGAATACAGTATAGTAACACATGAAGATGCAAATCACACTGTCTATCCATCTGTCAATCTGCTCTATACATTTTCATACTGTGATACACCTAATGAATGAATATAAGAGTGCAATTAGAGTGACTCTGAACAACACTTTCGACACTGTTTGTGTAAAACTCCAGAAAGTTTAGTATGAGAACAGCTGATCATAAAGTTTTCTAAAAATGTACGGGGCACCTTTCTCTTTTATCTTTTAATTCTTTGAAGGCTGAATATTTTTTCCAAACAACACAGTTTACTGAAAAGCACAAAAAGCAATCAGTTTCACCCAGAAATCAACATAAAATGTCTGTTACTGCAAGCTATGGCCACCAGTTCATCAGGAATGCGCAGCAGGCTGGCTGCCATGCCATCTTTTGTGTCAGACCGCAGTTGCAGTGCATCGCAATCTGGTTTGTACCTCTTGTCATTGTAAGTGGTCGGGCCTCCCAGGTGAATATTGCCATAGGTGCATTGCTGGTACCTCACCTTCGTTTTTGATCACTTGGAGTCCGACAAATCAGAGTCCAATTCAAAGATAACATGCAAAACTGAGTATTTTGCTTTACATATGTGCATCGATCTCTCGCCAGATGTCAATACCATTTTTGCTGTTGTTTGCTCCTTGATACTCACACGAGCGTAGGGAATCTCAGTCAGACCAATGAAGCAAACTTTTCTTCTAGCAAGGAGAGTCCATCTAAAACATAAAAGAGGGTTTTGTCACCATTTACAGCTGATTACCACCATCAACCCCTCCTTTTAACAAAAGTCGACATCCGCCCAGAAACAGTTAAACTATTACTACCTTTTTTGGCTAAGGGTTTGAAAAATGTTGCAGTTGAAACACTCGCTTCATATGGGGACTGGTGGTAAATAATCATGCTGTCGAACTACCTGCCTCTCACCAGACATGACCCATTATTCTTGATGCCAAGATAGAATTTGTATAAGTTACAGTACAGTTTACCTTTGCAGTATATTTAACACATTAAGTCAAATTTAGTTTTGAGAAATTGTTAATTTATTTTACCATTCTGGTAAATAATGGAAAAGTAATTTATCAGCAATTGTAGTCATAGTATTAGGGAAATAAAGAGGGTTGGATCCTGTTTAGCACCTCCGATTTCCACCAACAGCCAAGGCTCCGTATAACCCTAAATTATAGTACATTTACATTAAGTTTATTCCTTTAGCAGACGCTTTTATCCAAAGTGAGTTAAAAAAGAAGTAATAGTAATAGTAGTAGTAATAATTTTGTAATGTGTACACAGTACAGTAAACATCTTACTTGTATGTCCTCTCGAAACAGTTGACAATGAACAATATTATCAAAGACGTGCACACACACACATACAGACAGAAATGTATACAAAGCATGCAACATATTTACATAAAATGTGTATTTGCAAATACTTGTTTATATACTGTTATGTTACAGTATTTGTTATCATGACTTACTGTTCAGCAACCTTGCACCTTTGGATAGAATCTTTCCCTGAAACTACTGCTGTGAATGTCAATGGTCTTGTACTGTTTGCCAGATTGAAGGAGTGAGAAGAGCGACTGTTCAGGGTAGCTGACGTCTTTAATTTCCATTTTTTTGCCATTCCTAAGGTAGCAAGTGTTATAAAAGTTCCCAACAAATGACAGTTGAGTGCCAATCATATTATGTTCTGCCTTCTCCACCCTCTGCAGTACTTTACAATGTTGAGTTGAAGTGTTGCACCAGAATGTGATGCAGCTATTCAGGATGGGCTCAACTGTGCTCCTGTAGAGGTTCATGAGAACAGACAGAGAATTGTCAGCTGTCTTCAGACATCTGAGAAAGTAGAGACACTAGTGAGCCTTCTTGACCTTAGTCAGAACGTGTCCTGCCCACTTCAGTTCATAAGTGATGATCATTACAAGAAATCTGCTCATCCTTGCAAGTAGTCTCATCGTTATTGGTGATTAAGTCTATGATAGTGGTGTCATCAGTAAGTTTAATGTTGCAGATGAAGCTGTGCCTGGCCACACAAACGTGAACAAGGAGTACAGCATGGGGGCTCAGCACACTATTCTGCGTTGTGCCCATGTTAAGAGTCAGCATGAAGATGTGATGCTGCACGTCTGCACATACTGAGGTCTGTTGGTTAGGAAATCCACAAACCAGTTGCAGAGGACAGCACTAAGTGCTACATTGAGGAGTTTGATGGTCAGCTTTGCTGGTACAAAAGTGTAAATGCTGAGCTCTAATCTATAAATGGGACTCTGACATAACAGGTTTTGTTATCCATATGTGTCAGGATGGTTTGCCTTGCAAAGTATTTGCCATCTTCTGTGGGCATATCTCTGGGCCCATAATAAAAACCAATGCTTTTCTGCAGAAACCCCTAATTCTAAAAAATAGCTGAGAAGAAATCAAACACTATTATTTGAATGTATTCTTGTCTCATAAATACAAACAGAAGTGTAAAGCTTTATCTTTAACAAGGCAGCTATATGAGAATTTTGCTGGAAGAAAATGTGCATATTTGCATAATAGTTTATTAATGTATGCATGAACAGCTCAACTGGCATCTAGAGGCTGCTAAAAAATGACAATGTGCTCCCCATTATAAACTGTAAATATAAAATGATGTATTGTATCATCATGTACTCAATTCAAATTATATTGTTTGAAAATAGGTCTTTAACAGCCAGTTCCATTTACCTCATATCCAATGTACAGGCACTTGAGCTCAAACTCCAAAAGGGCTCCATGCAGGGGTGCTCATATAAAATATTGAGGTCACCAGGCCACGGTGTCATCTGGGGTTCCCTGACACACACTTCACAGGTTACACACATTTGTTGGCTTTTAGACTTTATGCCCTTGTCTGTAAGTAGCACAATGCCCCCTTGGAATTGTCTTCTTCCAAAGCCACCATGACTTCTCTCCCACTGAAATCCCTTCTAAGTCACCACTGTGTGCCCTCACTGGTATCCCCACCAGTATTCTTTTTTATTTTCTGGACCCTGTCCTGTGAAAAGAGTACATATTGTTTCTCTACAGCAACATTTTATTTGAACTCCACTTCCACTTCCACATGCAGTAAGATAAAGGCCAATCATCCATCCATCCACTATCAAACCTGCTTAATCCAATTTTACGGTTGCGTAATCTGACATGGGAACCAACATTGGGCAAGATGCCTGTCTAACTCAGGGCACACTTACTCTTACAGAGCCATTTTAGCTTCACCTGCATGTTTTTAGGAAATGGGAAATGGTCGAACAATCAATAGATATTTACAATTGTGACTTTCATGGAGCACACCCTTATAAGGTGTTAAAGCAACAATACAGCACAAAACAGCATTTACTACTGCATACACAGTATTAGAATGCATGCACAGAGTTTTACATTTTATACTAGCTTAATTATGAAAATTTGTTTAAACAAGATGAGATTTTAAAATCCCATTTCATGCATACAGGAGTGGTGGGTGTCTTATGTATTTGCATTTTAAATGCAAGGATGACAATCACAATTTGTTGTTTAATTAAAAATGTATAACAGTCAAAAGTAGTCTGAATACATTGCCATTCACGGCAATTCCCAGGCATTTAGTTGTTAAATACTGAGTACATAGATTTGAATAACTGTAACACAAAGGAGCCTGAAAGAGTAAATAGGCACAGCCGCTTTGGCTGTGACCCAGACCTTAGCTCTGTAACCAAATAGAAAGCAAATCAGCACATTTTTTTTCCTCCAAAGAAGCATAAACATAACAGGTAGGAAGAAATGTGTTTAACTGCAACAAATAATGGATCAGTAGGTATTTTAATCATTGAAGTCATTATGGGTCATAGAAAAGGGTTTTTCACCTAAGGCTCCTTCAAAGCGTTGCATGCATCACCATGGCATCACTATAAAAAATCTCCGCTTTTTCAGAGGTTCCTATTTTGGCAAACTATTTTCTTTTTAAGACTATGAAATAAAGAGAATGATAGCTACAAATGGAGTGTAACTATGTACTGTAATGGAAATTCTCTTGTAAAATAATGTAAGGTCAGATATTGGGCATCCATTATTTTACCATTGGACCCAATGGAGCCCGATTTTCAACAGGTGAGTTCTTCATGGGGACTGAAGAATACGGCAGTGCAACAGTCTTCAGTAAGTTAGGTTCATTTGCATAACACAATTGAGAACTTCAATAGTTGCACCAATGAGCATACAGATAAATGGTATTCTCTTTAACACACTCTATATCTTTGTATATCCCAAAATGTGTGGATTTCTTGAGACCTGTTCTTGTTGTTACAGGAAATGACAGTAACCCTCACACCTTCCAAATTTTGTTCTCAAGGTTCAGCCAAGCACAGCATCTGAAGATCACTGGAGTATAGCTGGGGAGTGGCAGGAGGACAATGTACAGTAGGTACAGGAGAACAGAAAGAGTCAGGGGACTGGGCACCATCTGCACAGCTTTTGCTTTCATGCCTCACACTGTTCAATTCCATCTGAACTAGTGTGGTGCTGAGGTTACCCATTGCATGGCATGAGTTCTAATCTGGGATGCGGAGTTGGTTTGTCATGTGGTGTGTGGGTCCCTCTCTCCTCTCTTTCAGTGAGTATACTGTAATAATTTACCTACAGATCAATAGAGAAGAGAGTGTTATGTATACATGCACTGAACATGGGTATAGGGATGGTTGGTGCCCGGTTGTTTGTGGTGGTCCAGTCTGGGCAAAACTACAGGACTAACCTGTGATTCATTCCACCCCTACTTGACCATAAAGTTGCCTCATGGGCAGAAGGCCCTTTGAACTTGAGTCAGGAGTAGAGTTGGGCAAGAGCTGAGCGTGACAGAAAAGTTGTGTGGTGAGAGTGTTGGAAAGCCTAGAGAGAAAGACAGCTTGGGGGTTTGTGGTGTGTTGTTTTTTTGGATGGTGGGCTACTAGGCGAGCCACCCCACCAGAAAGACAAATTCAGAATCCATCCTGTCATGCCAAGTACTTAGGCTTAGAATTTCTTTATGTGTATTAATTTGCTGCGGTGAGCTGGTGCCCTGCCTTGCGCCCTGTGTTGGCAGACCCCCGTGACCCTGTAGTTAGAATATAGTGGGTTGGATAATGGATGGATGGATGGATGTATTAATTTGCTACTTTGTGCACTCTCACAAGGCATCCCATCATATTATTTTGTTTTAAATGAAATTCTCTGTTTTTGATAAAGATCTTGTTTTGACATATTTAATTCTGAAAAGGGATTCAAAATTTTCTTTGGGGCATTACTTGGCAATAGACCTAACAATTAAACTTCAAAATCAGCCTCAAATATATTTAATCCTCAGGATGCACTGACTGATGTATTGCATCTTTTTAAATCTACAGTAAAAGAAAATGATAGTCCTGCTCACTTTAATAGAAATGACTCAGTGAATAATAGGTTAAATTTGTAGGCTTGTATGAAGCAAACTGTCAAAAACCTAATCCCATAGCAGCTGATATGCAATTTCCTTTGTACCCAGTAGGGGGCTGAAAATTCTGCCGAGAAGGTAGACTGATAAAAAGCAACAGTGGTTGTACTTGTCAAGATAACCTTTCTCACAAGTGACATTTATGATAACAATGTGTAGAGCACTGATAGGCATTTGTTTTCTTCATGTGGCAAGTGTTTCACAGTATGTGTGGGAGTCACAACATTTGCATGTTGTTTAGAAAGTGCATGTACATTTTTTTTATTATTTCCCTGAAGCTTCTGGCTTCATCTGGAATCAAACCTACAGTGCAGTTTTTCTCTTTGTAATATTTGCTCGCAGGCGACAAAACAAACGGAGCAGGCTGTAAGGCATTTATACCTTCAGTCCTTTCAACTGGGACTTTGACAGTGACAACTTTCTGAATGCCATCAAATATAGGCTTGCCAGTGTTTGCACTCTGAACTTTTTTTTTGTTGTTGTTTTTAGGAAATATTTGAGGAAAAGTTTTATATATAAGAAAAAGTTTGATTTTCTTACCCTCCTAATGCTACTCGATGGCATTCTCTATACTGTTAATACCAGCTGTCTTCTCTTTTTCTTCTCAAAGTGTGCAGTGTTTAATAAATCATCAAAAAAAATCATAAAGCTGTGCCATGATATTTTGACTCAGCCTTAACCTTTATATTTGTTTGGCAGAAGAAAGGTTGAAAAAGGTGAGCGATGTCAATTACCCTTTATTCTCAAACAAACTTAGCTGGCATTTTACGTGTGTGGAAAAGTCATTTTGGACTACATTTTTTATAAGAACGGAGACCTCATTAATTTAAAAGAAAACATATGAATGTCAAATAGGTTATCATATAAACTCCTTCATTCTTATGGTCAAGGTAGCATAAGACACCTGTTGGTATGTAAGTGCCTGTTTTCAAGACTTTATTTTGTTAAATCTGAGTTTGTTTGCAGAAAATGGGAAATGGTAATAGAACAAAAAATCTATAAGTAATAGCTAATAAATCATTTCTAAAATATTGATTTGTTCAATGGTATAATGGTAAATAGTGTGATTGATGTGAAAAGTGGCTTGTTTACTAGAAAAATCAAGTTCATTTAAAGCTTAATGAAAAGGTCAATAATGCCGTTTTGGCTGACAACATGAGAAGGTGAAAAATAACTAATTAGTCATTGCTAAAAAAAATTCTAATGTATCCATCAAGATAATGGTATAAAGTATAAAAGGGATTATCACGATCAAATGCATAACAAAAAGTAAAATAGTTGATGGACTCAAAAAAGACTCACAAACCTTCACTGGCCTGTCTAGAGATAGGTCTCACCCCAGGCAGCTTTATCTTAGTCTGCACAGGTAGAATTCAGCCTGCACCAGCCCAAAAATGGGAATCAGGCATTTAAAATTCAAAACAATTTTAAGTGGTCCAAAATATTCAAAAATGCTCCTCAACTGAAAGGTGTGGACCACCAGGCTGGCACCGCCAGCTGAACCCGACACAGACACGTGGGGGACACAAGTTCACGGCACACAGATTTTATTTTTCCTTTTTCCATTCTGGGAAATGCATTCCCCGTTCCCCACAAATATGACACAGTCCAAGCACAGCACAAATAATTACTCCCTTCTTTTACTCTTTTCCTTCTCTCCTCCTTTAGTCTACGGGTGAAGCTTCGTCGCTCCTCCTCCCAACTCTGGCTCCCCGAGTAGTGGCTGCTGGCTCCTTTTATAATGCACACGGAAGTGCTCCAGGTGCTTGATTACTTATTTCTGGCAGCACTTCCAGGTGTGGTGGAAGAACTGCCCATAAGGGCTCAGTGGCTCCTGCTGCCACACCCCCTGGAGGTGCCTGCGGATCCCAACAGGGCTGCACCACACACCAACTCCCATGCAGTCGTGCGGGAGTCTGAGGCACTGCTGCAACCCAGGGGGATGGTTTTGTGCCATCTAGCATCGCAGGGGAGGTTACGCTCTGGCAATACTTGCTCCCCCGGTCTTCTCAGCATGGAGGTGTCCCAGCCAGGGTAGAGCCCCGGTCGCACGCTACAAAGGAAACCATCAAACCTCTATCTTGAGAGACATATACAACAAAGAATATTTAAAACATAAAGATTTATTCATAACTAGACGTGTTTCCTCATGTAACAGGGTACATTTTAAAATATGTGATATCTCTTGCCTTCAGTCTACCTTCAGTGCCTTTCCTCAGTATCCTCTCTTGAGTGGTGCTCCCTCTCTCAAGTCCCAGACTCAATTCAAGGTGTCTTGCTTGATTCCTGTATGCTTTTACAAAGGGGGACCCAAAAATAACGAGAATTTTTTTTTTAAATTGAATATTCCCAAAACTTAAACATCCTCAAAATACTCTCCCTGAGACACAATACACTTGTCCCACCACTTTTTCCATTGTTCAAAACCATTCTGAAGCTCTTGCAAAGTGATAGCCTTTAGTGCTTCTGTCGTTTGCTTCTTGACCTCCTCTACATCCTGAAACGGCTTTCTCCTTTAAGGTCCCTCATCATTCTTGGAAATAAGAAAAAATTGCATGCCGCAAGGTCCAGCGAGTAGGTGGGGTGGGAAACCATTGTCATCCTGTTTTTGGTGAGAAGCTGCCACACACACAATGCTGTGTGGGTTGGAGCATTGTTGTGATGCAGAAGCCACTCGCCTAATCAACGCAATTCGGGTCGTTTCTTCGCATTGCATCACGTAATTGCTTGAGCATTTTAGGGTAAAAACCCCTGCCTGACTCAAAGCTTCTTCTTTAAAAGCCTCTTGAAGCATTGTGACAGCTTCTGCTGCTGTTTTCCCCAAACGGAAACAGAACTTGATGCAAACACATTATTCTTTCAAATCTGCCATCACAAAATCAACGAAGACAGTAACAGAGGCTCAAGAAAGAAAATTACACTGACCTTACGGACCTTTTTCCAAGGATGCTGCTTGGCCAATGATGCAGAGGGCAGTCTAGTACACGCACCTAGTGGCAAACATCGGAACTAACGCTCCTCCAACCTCCAAATAAAGATTTTTGTTATTTTTGGGTACCCCCTCATATGCTTACTGTCTTTGAATGCACCTCTCAGTTTGCCTCCTACACCTTTACTACTCCTCATAAGTCTCACACTCACATTCACTCCTTTGATTGCATTATCAAAGTCAAACTAACCAATCAGATCGCTTGTTTGGACCGGACATTAATATTTTATTATCTAGTAATTTAACACCAGAAGACCAAAAAATTATAAGCAAGGCAAAAGGTAAACCCCAAAAAACAAGTGCTAAAACATAATCCATCCATCCATCCATTATCCAACCCGCTATATCCTAACTACAGGGTCACGGGGGTCTGCTGGAGCCAATCCCAGCCAACACAGGGCGCAAGGCGGGAAACATACCCCAGGCAGGGCGCCAGCCCACCACAGGGCACGCACGCACACACACACACACACCAAGCACAAACTAGGGACAACTTGGGATCGCCAAATGCACCTAACCTGCATGTCTTTGGACTGTGGGAGGAAACCGGAGCACCTGGAGGAAACCCACGCAGACACGGGGAGAACATGCAAACTCCACGCAGGGATGACCTGGGAAGCAAACCCGGGTCTCCTAACTGCGAGGCAGCAGCGCCACCACTGCGCCACTGTGCCACCCTAAAACATAATCTGATAAATGAAATCCAAAGAGAGATACAGAAATCCAGACACCAGAAAATTCAACACTTACAGCAAATGTACTCTTTGACCAAAAATAAGCCGCTTACTCCCCAGCCTGGAATGTAAAGGTTGAGAGCAGTCCTCCAGTAGTGATTTCAGGGTAACTTCACCTCTTCTGGTTCCACCCACAAAACTCAAGTAGTGAGTGCAGAGAACATAAAAGCACAGTATTCACAAATTAAATCATTAATCAAAAAAATGATTTAAAAAAAAAAACATGATTTACATACACCCAAAATCACAATTACTAAAAGATGGAAACTTATAAAACAAAAATATCAAACAAACAAGAAATAAGTTTAAGATAGGGCAATAACAGTGACAGAACTATAACTGAAATATTTAGGAAGAGCTCTTCTAATGCTTAATAAAAGGTCTAATGATGCTTCTCCTGGTAAATAATGAGGACATGGGAAAGAAAGAGACATACGCATCATCTATTGAGACAACAGGTATTCAAAACACAGGAAAGCAGGAAATATATTTCTTCTTAAATTGGACTTTATTGTAACACTGGCTAGCTATCTTGCTTCTCCAGAAGAGGAGGAAGGCATCTGTAATAGCTAGGACAAATAAACAGGAAAGGGAGCGGACAGAGACCTGGGGATAAAAAATGTCTGAGACCCAGGAGGACAGGAGTAACCAAATAGTGTGAGATAGCTAACAAAAAAAATGGTAGAGTCAGACCATGGGTGGTTGTGTTTTTTGTTTCTACATCACCGGGCAAAAAAGAAAAAAATATTCCTTTCAGTTTTTAACTCAAATTTTATTAAAACATCAAAATGTTTAAAAGGAACTAAAATTAATCCCATGCTAATATTTACAGTCTTAATGTTCTTAATTTGAAATCTGCATCCCATCTGTGTCTCATCCGCTAAAAGAATATCTAAACTGAAGTCCAACTTGACTGGAAAAACAGTCCCACAGAAGACTGAACTTCAGTGCCCCCATGTGGTCATCTTGCAACTGAAAGAAAGTCGCAACACAAATAAGCAAAGAGATACACCTTAACAGGCAAATCGCACCACCTAGCAACTTAATTAAGAAAGGGTGCCAATTTGCCATTATCATTGGCACAGCACCCTAGCTTCCACTTACTTAACTTTATGCTAAGAATTTAAAAAAACAGCATCTATTGCAGCTACTGGAAAGGTCACATGTTTGCTGCCAAACACTCCACTGAACCAGCTCAAAAAGTCAGCTTCACCCAAATGATTCTCCTGACATCAAATCCAGTGTCTTCCACAGCAGTTCACTTGGCAAAGTTTAAAATATGCACACAAATATACCATGTAATTAAAATTCACAGAAGCTTACAATGCATATCTGCACATGCTTACCCTATTTCTCAAAGTCCTTCCCGTTGACTTTACCTTCAGTGTGATCTCCATCCACAGGTAAAAAGTGCAATCAGTTATATGTGTAATTTATCAATCAATTAACTAGGTTTTTTTAAAAAAATGAATCACACATCAAAACTTAAAAAAATACAAATCCAGACACTTCAAATCAACACACACTGCAACAAAACAATCACATAACCTTACTTATGCACTAAATTAATGGGCATGAGAACTTAACCATCTGGCTGATGGAAGGTGTAATAGAGAGCAATAGTTTAGCATATAAGTTGATCATATTTTTTATTAATATCTAACTATATATAACTTTAAATTGTTTAAACTGGTAGGGAAGTTGAAAAAGTCAAATGTTGCCTAGGGATGTTTATAACCCTGCAAGATCAGATAAGAACTTTTGTTAAGAGTTGCTGTGTCTGGTAAATCATTTGTGGAAGGAGGGTTGAAGGCTCACCTGCACCGCAGCTGAGTGTGAAGCTACTGCTTTGATTCTCTACCTGTGACATCAAAAATAGAATTTATGAGGAGGACAGGTTTTAGAAGCATGAAAGACACACCTGAGGTCATACAGAAGACAGAGATGAAAGGCGAGGGACGGGACAGAGGCTGGTAACTTTGATGAAAGGGCATGAAACAGACCCCAACCCACCCAAGAAGTGTGTCAAGGTCGAGATAAATTGATGCTGATGTCTCTCTGCTGTTCCATTCATGCAGAAGGACATGCTGCTGCTCTGTGCAGATGGCATTGCCATCTGTTATTGCCATTCCATCCAGGGGCCTTGCCAGACAACATTAGACAAGAGATCAATCAGAATACTAAGACAGAGAGCCACCTAGTAGCCTAAGCAAGATGGACTCATTATTATCGAGGTTATATTAATATCACTATCACGCTCATTATTACTCTGCTGATATTTTGGACACATTCTGACATCTTAAGTAAATCTATGTTTAAGTTAAAAGTGTAACTTTCTTTTCTGAGCATTGCATGAGGTTATTGATGTAAAAGAAAGTGGGAAGTATTGAACTACAGTAGCAGTAGCAGTCAACACTGGCAGTGACCAAGCTGGTACGAGTAAAAATAAAAGAGCTATAGATTTGGGCCATTCTGTTCAGGCCTTGTAATAAAGAGTCTGACCCTAAGACCGAACCACAACAAAGCAGAAGAGGAAGCTGCTGTAGGGACAGAATTAAGTTATTAAAGAATGGTGCCTCCCATATCAACAAAAAAAAAAGACATACCTGGTAATTTGTTTGGTTTTTTCAAGGGTCATTACATTGACTAGAAAAATGATATTTGTGCACTGGTCTGCAGGTATTAGAATAGATCGATTTCTTTGCATATGTTTGCAATTATTTTGTCATTAGTAATTGTGATACTTGGTCACTGATTTCTTTCCATTAGGTCAGGTCAGGTTGGGGAGCATGCACTGGTACAGCATGTTGCCGCACCCACCACAAGACGAAACAGCTTGGGATCCTGGTTGGCAACCCCCTAGGCAGATACACGGTCCAGTCCACCCTCCAGAAATCACCGTCAATCTACTGCAGCCAGGTGTTACGTGGGTGTTCCCTTGACCTGGTCCAGACACTCAGGTCCTCTACAATGAGGATCCTGCGAGCTGGATTACCCTTGGGGAATCGTCCCACATGACCGTAGTGCTGTAACTGACGCTCCCTTACAATCCAGGTAATGTGCCTCATTAGGTACTTCGTGAGCAACCGCTCATTGGACACAAAGTCAAACCAGTAATACCCAAGGATTCTCTGAAGAGATGGAGTCCAGTCTTTTTGTCAGGTCACTGGATAGCATCCATGTCTCGCAACCATATAGCAAAACAAGAATCACCAGGACCCCAAAGACTTGCACCTTCATCCTTTTGCATAGATATTGGGAGAGTCACACACCCCTTTCCAACGACCTCATGACCGCCCATGCTCTCCCAATCCATCTACTGACTTCACAGGAAGAGTCACCAGAGATGTGAATATCACTGCCGAGTTACTGTAAGTAAACCTCTAAAGGTCGATACTCTCTCCACAGACAGTCACACTGGTCACGGTCAGCGGTCATTAAAGGCCTAGGTGTCTTTTAAAATCTCACTATAAACATGTGCATATAATAATAATATTTACACAAATGCAAAACATAATGTTGAAATACGCTTTTTCCACTCTGCAAAAAAAGAAAAAAGAAACAGAAGAATATTAGTAACACATCATTTTTCTTAAGAGTGTTTATCAGATGTGAGCCTGGAGTGGAGTATGCAGAGAAGGAGGTGAGAGATGGTGGGAACAGAGCAGAAAACAAAGCTGGCAGAGGTGAAGAGCAGAGTGAATGTGAAAGGATCAAAGCTTAGTTGGTTGCTCGTTGCTGGGGGATATGAGAACTAGGTTTGAGGTTTTTTTGAGGCTTCTTGTTAAACCCTATGAGAAAACACAAATACAATTTAATAAGTATAGCTATGATTATGAAAGTGAATTTGGAGCGGGCATGGAGGGGCCTTTGGACTGAACGACAATCTACTGTATAAGTCATCTTGAAGGTTTTGTGGGTGAAGTTGAACTTGCTTTCTCCAAGGAATAAACTAAAGATATTTAATTAACAGGCACCATGCTGCATCATATTGAAAGGACCTAGGTGAATGGGTAAAATCAAATATCTGCAGACATTGTTGCATGTTATGCAGCATCTTTTAATGTTAACATCCCTACTACAGATGATTGCTTTAGAATGTGCAGGGAACCATAAGTAAAGTGTTTGTGTAGTTTAGAGAGTGCAAGATAGGAAATTATTGGGTGGTTTTTGAAAAAAAGAAGGGTAAAAAGTGTAAATATCTACATATCAAACACGTTTCAATGAATGGAGAAGAGATGAAGTGTAATAGTTGAAAGGAGGACATGTGATATGTGATGAAGGTTCCTGTTGGCTTTTCTGCAGTAAATATTGTGGGGTTCTGTCTTTTTTTTCATTCATGTGCTCAGTACAATACAGTTACTTGCCTACTGATGAAACATTCAATATGTAGATATGTAGACTTTTAAAAATGAACAAGCGTAAGGAGCCAATTATTTACAACTAATGAAAAGAATGTGTAAATTATTTTTTCTTCGTGACCTAACATTGGTCCCTGTGTCAGCAGTGGATCTGCATCTGTCTTGGATTCTGTTGTGACCGCTGTACCATAAATATCTCTTTGGCAGACCACCACTCCACTTCATCTTCTGTCAGGTTGCCCGAGGTGATGTGACTTGAATGTTTAAAGTTCACAGTCAGTAAGTTTATGGGAACTGATAACTAAAAATTCTGTTTTTGGGTTTCAGAATTGCCATTTGCAATTTGTGCAGTTAACAGTGCAACTTATAAGGTCTCTCTTCCAACATGAATCTCTCTTTTTGTTTTGTCATGGGCCTGATGGGGACACTATCATCACCTTAGATCTTTCAATGTAGACCTGAGTATCTCCACACCTTTGAGTCTTGCTCTGTTAAGTCACACTTACTGGCCAGTCTGCAGTACCACTTGTGGTGAACGTCAGAGGCTATGAGATGTAACAACACTGATAACATCACATTTTCTTTGAACCTTTTAATTCCCAGGTAGTAAGAGATAGTATAAGCAAAGGGGCAGATTCAGACTTTTATTTGCGCATAACATTATATACAGTACCTAGATTTCAATTTTAGATGTGCCTAAAGCAAAAGCATAGTGAGGTGGGCATGGCAAACACTCCATACAACCTGGATGTATGGCAGCTTTTCTAGCTGTCTAGGCATTCAACCTGCCTTGATATCAGAGGACTTTGTCAAATCTTGTATTTTGCTTTTAAGCTGGTTGGTCTTTGGGTCGACTGGACATGATGAATGAAATTCCGAGGTGCTGGTGGATGCTGTATTTATATTGGTCTTGTGCTTTCTTACTATACTCACTTGACCAATGTGCCCTCGTAGTTTATGAGCCAACTCCCTTCCCATGTGTATGACTCATGTGCATTTAAGCCAGTTTTGATCATGCACGACCAATGTTCTTAATCCATCTACTAACCAATGTTGTGCTCATGGCCTGGGGCTAGGGACAATCATGTCTTTTGCCTTTGCAAGGTCTAACTTGTAGTTAAAGTGTTAAGGTAGATAAGGTATCAAGTTAGCCAATTTAAAGTTCCTCTTGTGACTGATTGTGGCTGGCTGTGGGTGAGCAAAAAAAATAATTTAAAATTATCTATTAACTTTTCTATCACATACTGTATTACTGTAAAGAAATGAAAATGTAAAAATTCGAACCAAACACTTGCTTAAAGTCCGTTCCCATATCGGATTTAAATTGTCCAATGTGATAAAGCTTGCAAAAAAAAGAATTTTAGATCAATGGGAAGCTGACTGGGTCAGAGATCTTAACTCAAAAGCATGCATTCACCCTATCAAAGGTGAATTAATTGAACTGAAATTTTCTAACCTACTTCAAGCACTTTACATAGACAGTAGGAGAGCCATTTCAACCACCACCAATCTGCCACATCCACCAGGATGATGCAACTGCATCCATTTGTATGCCGGTACATTCATCACACATTAACTATTAAGTGGTGAAGGTATGAGAGAGATAGTCGATAAGGGACAGGGGATGATTAGGGGGAGCAGAATAACTAGGTCATGGTGAGCAATTTAGCCATGAGATCGGTAAACATCCTACTCTAATACATCTCTCCTACAAGGTATCTGAGTAGGGTACAAGATCATTCATTGCAGTACAACTGAAAAGAGAATATTTGAGCCTTGAGTGGAACCTGCTAATGTTCTGGTATTATATCTCTATATATATAAAATCCAATGTTGTCTGTCTGTCTGTCCGCCATTAAATGAGAAGATTACTTAACGGATCTAGATCAGGTTTTTTCTATTATTTGCTTGAACATTGTGGTTGATTTTGCGACTTCTCTCATTGCGCTAAGTATCTTAGTTCGGTTGGGGCACACAGGCTGCGGGCCAAGGGGAGAGGAAGTAGGGAGCCGGGCGGGGCTCTCCTCACTCACGCGCCAGCCTCCGTTCAACCCGCTCTACCTCTCCCCACACGTTGGAGCGTACCTTGCCTCTGCTTAGCTAGAGATACCTGTTTGTTCAGCAGACATTATTATCTAGAGATTATTAAAGAGCAATGTTTGAAATTTTTGAGAGAGAGATCACAGCGATGTGTATTTTAGAGGGTACCTGCTCTTTGGCAGAGATATCACAGCCATGTGCTCTTCTCCCCATGCGGGGGACACTCCCGTCAGAGCTGAACATGATCAGATACAGTGGTATTGTTTGATGTTGGAACATACCTACCTTCTGCTTGGCCAGAGATACCTTGCCAACTTTTTACGTTTTTGGCAAAGAGATCACAGCTATATTCTTGCTCCTGATAGCAAAACCAAATATATTGTATATCAAGAAGTCCTCAGATACGAATGCTATTAATATAAATTCTTCTCAATACAAATTATATTTTTATTTTTTATTTCTTAATTGATATTTAAAGTTTGTCCTGTTTCACTACTACACGGGTGGAGCCGTGGGGGACAGCTAGTTAGAGTATAAAAACAATGAACTAAATGTATACATAATATTTGACTGACAGTAAAAACTGATAGCAAATCTGAGTCAGCATCAGTACGGTAAACAATTCTTGGAATTTTACTTTCTGTCAAGATTTGCCTGTGGGGAAATACTGAAAACATTAACAAATGTCCTGGCATTATAGACATTTTCCTCTCCTTATTAAACTTTGCACCATGAATTCTCTCGCTAATAATATTTAAGGTTCATCTCCATTTGCTGATTAACCTTAACCTAGCAGATTAATCTAATCTATCGATTAAATAGCAATCATGAATTGCATTAGAAATTAAGAGGAACTGCATGTAGGAAGTACTTTTGTAGCGGGGCTACATAGTAGTAATAGTGTTGTTTGTGTTCGTACCATGTGCGTCTTGTTTCCATCGTCCCGTTTACTGTTTATGTGTGTCAGTGAATGCCGTTCCCGTAAAGGGGGACGGATGATGGAAGGAGATCGCAGCCCCAAACCTGGAAAACACCGTTTTTCAATCAGTCAATTACAATCGTCACAGGACTATAAAAACAATCAAGAGGAAACAAGGAAGGAAGGAAGGAGAAAGAAGGAAGGAGACATTCATTTTACGACCACGAACCACTTGTACCTGCTGTATTTCACATCGCGCACTTCCATCCAGTTTGTCTTTCATTACGCTGGACTCACTCCAACACCCTCATCACGAGAGACCCCAGGGTCGGATCATTTTCCACCATCGCCGAGGATACACGGTGAGGCTGTTCCATTTTGTTCCGGGAATTACAAACACTCCATATATCGGTTAACCAGTCATCTGCATTCAGGGCAATTGTTACTCGGACTCAAGTTCACGACCATTCATTTCCGTGCTTCATTCATTCTTTTTTGATATTTGTGTTGTTTGTTATATGTTACAAGGGCAAGGGAGGGGTTGTTATATTCATATAAGGATTTGTCACGGTGTTGCTTTGGTGGAGGGATATTTATAATTTGTTTAGCTTGTCTGTTTCATTTTAATACAATTTATCAGTGTAAGTTTACATATCTGCTTTTCTTTTGTGCTTTTTTTACTCCATCGATTGTGGGGAAAGGTTTAATTTGTTAAAGGTACGGCTTGATTAAGATTTAACCTCAGTAATTAATCCAGGCCACAGGTCTTGGAGGTGTATCTGCCGGCCGGGTAAGGGGTCGGCCGTTACACTTTTAACGCAAAGGGTAGCAAACATCTGGAACAAAATACAGTTATTTGTTCAATAATAGTTAACTACATTCATATGGTGCATTTTCTAGCAATCAAAGGACTTTGTGTAGATAGCAGGGAGCCATTTCAACTACCGCCAATGTGCAGCATCCGCCTGGACAATGCGATGGCAGCCATTATTGCACTAGTACACTAGCTATTAGGAGGTGAAGGGGTGAGAGAGAGAGTTAGAAAATTGGAGACAGGGGATAATTAGTTGGCCAGAATGACCAGATGGGCAATTTATCTACAACATCAGGGTACACCCAACACTTTTCAGAAAATGCCCAGAAATCTTTTATGACCACAGAGGGTCAGGACCTTGGTTTTACATCTCATCCAAAGGACAGTGCCAGCTTTTACAGCACAATGTCCCGTTAATGCACTGGGGCTTTGGGATTTATACACATAAAGCAGAGATGGCTTCACCAACGCCTCAGGGGCAACCTAAGCTTTCATGTTGATCTCCCATCCAAGCACTGACCAGGTCTATACATGGTTATCTTCAGGTGGATCACCTCTTCTGAAGTGGAGGTGGTATGACAGCTGGTTTGACTCTTGTAAATTCTATATGGATTGGATAGGCATCCCGACCAGAATAGAGGATGGTTCCTTGCCCGGACAGGAGGCAGATAGACATCCTGGCTATGGATAGAAGAAGAAGCCAAACCCAGAATAGAAGGCCAGTAGAAATGGAGAGACAGCCCATCAGTTAAAATATGCAACAGGGGATACATTATTACCCCAGGACACAAAATGGCAGCAGCCCTCCATATTGGTGCCCATTTGGAAACCAGCAGGGAATGCTGAGAGATGCAGTTCGGAAACACAACCCTGCTGAGGACCATGAGCGCCGCAGGAGGTGAGCTGTAGGGAGATGCTCTCCTCAACTTATGGGGCTTCCATATGACCCGGGAGCGTTTCCATCAGGCAGTGGCTCTGGCACCAGAAGTACTCCAAGGTCCTTACTAAAAGGGACCGCACTCCCTTATCCAGGTGAGTTGGCACTGGGAGGATGGGGAGCAACACTCAACTGGAGGAGGGTTGTGCGATGGTGAGAGGAATTGTGGAGAGAGAGAGAGAAAGATTATTTGTACTTGTGCTTGTGTTAACTTTTTGGAGGTATTGTGTGTAATAAACACATCTTTATTTGAACCCGGGACTCTTTGTGTGATCGTGTTGGGGGGGTTTGAGGCTCGCTGACGCCTGGATCCATCACACTCTTCAATGGGAAAGAAAATGAGATCCATAGGCTCAGTGCTATGCTTCTCTATTTAAACATATGTCTTTTTATATTGTTAATATGAACTACACCAGCAGAAATTCAGTTTTTCCCACAATTCATTTCATATTGCATACCGTATTGGCAACTCTACAATCATTTACATGTTACATTTGAACATTAAATACTTTACTACAAAGTAGCATAACTTTTGCTTTTGCATTTTCTGTAACCATTTTTTGCTGCTCAGTAGGAAGCCAGAGCCTATGCTAGCAGCATCAGACATAAGGCAGGAGAAAACTTTGAACAGGAACAAAGCCCACCCTAGAAAACACCCACCCATACATGGTTAGTTTGAGTTGCCAATTAACTTGCATATATAAAATGAAAATGACTACTTGGAAAAAAAACACAACAACAACACTGAAATGTGGAAACTACACACAGAGTATGATTCAGACACAGACTATAGCTGCCCTGTCACCCCCTTAATATTCTTGGAAAGAAAACATTGACAGGTTGTTTTTTATTGCAGAATTCAAATACATTATAAGGGAAATATTTACTGTAGGAAATGAATTGCATTTTATGGTGTTAATTTACTAGGACACTTTCATACAAATGTTTTTACAAGATAAGAAACATCCTTTAAATCAGATCTCTTGTGTGGGCTATGTATTATAATGTTCAGAGACAAGGATTGGAAATTAGATACTTAGTAGTGACTTCAGCTTGATGCCTTTGTCTGTTTTCCAGGTAAAAAGCATTAGTTTCATATTATGTGCTAATTTATTTAAAATTTAATCGGAAAACTCCTTAGAGATGCTACCATTACCTTGTTAATGGGGTCCCTGAGGCAAGCAAAACAGCAGTGGGAGATATTAAGATGAATGCAAATTATACTATCAGAAATACAGGAAGATTAAAATCAAAATTAAAATTATTCTAATGTGAAACAGAGGACAATAAATGCATTTTTCAGGTAGATCTTGAATGAACTGAAAAGGCACTTATGCAAGAGACAAGTATTTTAAAATATGGTTTGACTGTTCTAGAACACAAGTCTCTGAACGCTTTTCTGCCACCAAAGTTTGAAGAATGAGGTATTCTCGAAGGAGAAACTTTAGAAAATGACTATAATTAGAAGCTTAGGGTAAAAATATGCAGTTGTGCACCAATTTCAGTTAATCTATCATTAGTCCATGTTGAATTTGATATCTGCACGACTTATCAATTAAACAATACATCATATAATGCGATGTTTTCTGATCCTTTATACCCATTTTTCATTCCTGTCCACCTCTCTCATTGTTTCATATTGTTTCATGCAGTGTCAGAAAACAATGAACAGGGTTTTACATTTTGCTGACAAAAAAGACTAGCTTTGCAGGCACATATTTTTTACTTTTTACGTCACTCTACCCATGAAATTCAAGATAGCACTACTTATTGCATGGCCACACATGAGGCCTACATCAGAATCTTCTTATTGGTTAACTGCACTACAGGGGCGTGTCCTAGCTTATTACACGTGCACTACGCATAGTTAAATATTATGAAGGCACAATCATTTCTGATGAGGTAAAGGCCCAATCCCAATCATGCCTCACCAGATGTCTCCATCATTACCCACATGGCCAGTAAAGTCACTGGGACCCTTTTTGGTATGTCCCCCAGGCACTCTAAGTCCAGGTACTGCCATTTGGTGCCTAAGCACATACAACAGAGAGGGCTCTCCTTTCTATGACTTACAGCCACACAGAGGCAGCTCTCTTGTTACTTGGGACAAACTCCAGGGTAAAGGAGAGTCCAGCTTTTTCGAGAGGTTTGGTTCCAGAACCAAGTGAGTTGGTGGACATGAGCTGAACTATATCTAGTTGGCAGCACTCCACCTCGACAACCAACTCTGGCTTCTTACCCTGAATGGCTCTGAAATTGAAATTACATCATCATAATAATGATAAAAATAAGTAATTAATGTGAAAATAAAGTAAAATGAATCTAAATATGTCAAAACTTAGATTCACAAGATAAAACTCTAATTATTATTGCAACTTCCAGCACAAGACAGTAAATAACATAGTCCCTGGCCTGTATGTTTCTAATAATATCATCTTGATTATTTGCCAAATAATTAATATATTTTCAGACACTTGCATAGTGGCCATAGCTCTCTTGAAACAGACAAGTAGGCAGCAGGGGATGCTGATAGCTCAAGGGAATGAGGAACAATATGCACTATAAAGATCTCCACACCACAAGGCTTACACACGCCTGCTGTCCCACACAGACAGCCAGTTAACTTAATACACATATGTCAGGGGGATGTAAAACTGAGAACCTGCAGGAAAATCCCTGCTCAAGTTTTATTATTATTTACTTACTTGGCTGCCTCCTTTATCCAAGGTGACTTACAATATTGGAGGTACGATTGATTACATTTCTTTTGAGTTTTTTTTTCAGTTTGAGCATAGGCAGGTGACCTTATGTGTTCATGGTCACACAGTGTCAGTAATGGGATTTGAACCCACCACCTCAGGACTTGAAGACCAAAGCCTTAACCAGTGCACCACACACAGAGACAATGTGTAAATGCTACACGGACAATGGCAAAGAGTGACATTAATTCCTGGACACTGGATCCATGAGGCAGTAGCATTAACCACCAGTGCTTACCTGCCATCAAATACTGTAATAATAATAATTGTAGTCATTGTTGTTGTACTTACTGTATATAGCATCCAATTACAAAAGATAAGAGTAAAATATATTCAGAAATTAAGCAGAAAATAATAATTACATTGACACCATTGAAAATGACTGGAAACCTCAAGAGAATTAGAAATACGGTGAGGACAAGGCTGAGTAATGCAGAAGGAACCGTTGCAGTAACCCTGAGAGATGACGTGGGTTTTCAGGTTGGTTCAAATATTCAGTTTAATGAAATTCAATTCCATTTATATTTGTATACCGCTCTTCACTAAGTGCAGGCTCAGAGTAGTATAACCCGGTCGCAGGTACAACGTAATTGCAACATTTTAATTTACAGATTGTGTAATGTATACATATAAAAATACCAATTTGTTTAAACATTACCAGTAACATTGCTATCGAATTATGACCAGTTAACAGCAGTGAGGAGGAAAACAAAAACTCCAATCAGCAGCATCATTGGAGAATAAAAACCTCAGGGGGTCCACGGTCAGTAAGTGTATAAAAGACTAGGTCACAAGATAAAGTCAGATGCAGTCATAGTCCTGGAGACCCTCGGCGAATGGCCACCCAGTCCCCGTAGGCATTCTACAGCAGAGTCTGTGTTGATCCGTCTAATGTGATGACAGAATCTTTCCATCCTTATTTGTGCCGCCAGTCCACTCAGTCCTGCATACATCTACTTTAATTATTTTTTTGCATTATGACAGACGGTGGCACGGTGGTACAGTGTGTAGCGCTGCTGCCTCACTGTTAGGAGACCCTGCATGGAGTTTGCATGCCCGTATCTGCGTGGGTTTCCTCCGGGTGCTCTGGTTTCCTTCCACAGTCCAAAGACATGCAGGTTAGGTGCATTGGCGATTCTAAATTGACCCTAGTGTGTGCTTGGTGTGTGGGTTGGTGTGTGTGTGCCCTGCGGTGGGCTGGCACCCTTCCCAGGGTTTGTTTCCTGCCTTGTGCCCTGTGTTGGCTGGGACTGGTTCCAGCAGACCCCCGTGACCCTGTAGTTAGGATATAGCGGGTTAGATAATGGATGGATGGATGGATGTCCCTTCCAGGTGGCTTAATATTTTCCTGCTGCTTTTCTACACTTTAATTGTGTTTCTTTGTGAAAAGTTTGATTAAAAAAAAGACATTGTTAGCTCAGTGTTTCATTGAAAATGGTGTACGTGTATTGCATTCAGTAACTAGAGCTGAACTACATTGTCTAAACAGAGTGAAGTTTAAACAAAGTTTGAAGCTCCCAAAATCTAGATTAACCCTGACTTTTTTATGTTATGCCAGACATGTTACACAACTCCTACAGAAAGCTGGGATTGCCTTAATCAATTTCAGTGTTCCAGTAATGAATTGTAAGCAATAAAATTCTTTTTTAGTACATCAAGGCCTAATCTCCCTAAGGCAGCAAGCCTAAGGGCATGCTTAGAGGAAAGCGCCAGGAAGATATAAATGCTTTCCATTATTTTTTCTACCAGAGACTTTTTTTTTTGTATTGCAGTACACACTTTCAGTGAGCACCATTTAACTGTAACCTAAAGTGGCAATAAAATGTCATTCTTCTGTTACTTTTTAATTCATTTTAAAAATGACCATTTTCAGGCAACATTAAGTGTGTGATCACTTTTTCAGCCATGATAGACCTGTTGGAATAAATTACTATAGGTTTCATAATGTTAAAAACCATCTACATATCTAATGTGATATGCTTAAACATGGCGTGCTTATATTACTTGAGGATTAAAATGTAGTCACTGATGTTTTCACCCGATTATTCTGATTACTTAAAGACTGAATGAACTGAATCTTTATGGGCTGAGCAAGCAGGGACACTTAGAGGGACTAAACAGAGTTACTCTAAAATAATTTCTACAATTATGAAAGCAAAAATGGAAGTTGTTTGAAATTTTATTAGTCAGAATTTGGTCGTTTGTGCTTTCCAAAGATGCATTTGCAAATATGTGGTGACTTGGTGTGTGTGCTAAATCTTCAGATGAGGCTTTTGTTAAGCTCCGGTAGGGCCTGAGAGAATGAGCTCGTAAGTACAAGTGACCAAAATGAAATTCCGTGAAAGATGTGTAACTATGGGAGAACCTCAGAGTACAACAGCCAATTCTCCAGATCAAGAGGAGCCAACTGAGGATGTTTGAGAAAGTACTGCCACACACGTGCGCATGGGAGACAGCTAGAAGGACCAATCAAAGGTAATTCCACGACAGGCCACAGGGCGGCGGGGTGCGCTAATCTTACCTCTGATATTCCTGCAGATCAAATACGGGAAATTCTGCCTGAGTCCGAAGACGTCACTTCCTGGTCCCACCACAAAGATGTCACTTCCGGTTCCAGCCATGAAGACGTCACTTTCAGTTCCAGCCACGAAAATATCACTTCCGGTTCTGGCCCCACTGACGTCACTTCTAGTTCTGGGACCAATGATGTCATTTCTGGTTCCAGCCCAAATGACATCACTTCCGCTGACCTGCCTAAAAACCCCGACAATCTCCCTCTGTAATCAGTTCGATTCTGTATACAACTGTACTACAAACTTTGTCTTTTTGCAGCCAAGTATGTGGGTGGCTGCCCCAAACCTTTTTCTGTGTGTCGAGTTGTATCATTTTCACAGTACTTAGGATGCTCCCTCTACTGGAATACTGGAATATTCGGGGTAGAGAGGGCCATGGAATGTCTGAGAACTCACCATGAGGAGCTGTTGATGACAGCAGGGTCTTGCCACCATAAACTTGAGGAGGAATGATGTGAATATTTAAGTTTGTTCAATTAAATTATTATTTGTCTTGGAAATCACTGCTAAAGTCACTGCAACACCATTTCATTTTGTTTCTCTATTTTTCATCTATGTGTTTCATGGTTGCCGACTGATGACATCTGATGACATCACCAACGTGGTTATATTTAAGCCAGCAGCACTCAGCAGTCATCATTCAAGCCTTTGTTTCGCTAACCTTTCTAAATGTTTTACATTTTTGAGTTTTGGCTTTCAATTTAGTTACTGTGTTCTTCTGACGTTGGTTTTTGGTTATCGCTTGCTTTTGTTGTAAGATAAGATTGATTTTCTGGTTTTGACAATTGTATCTTCTGAGTGGTTCATCCTTGCCCTTGTGGCTTGCCTTATTCCACTCTTGACAGCACATAAAAGTGTGTCTTTTTGTAGTAAATAAACTAAAAATGGTAGGACTTATTAGGAACACATCACAGGGTTAATGGTTTGTCATACAGTTCACAGGATGTAACACTTTATAAATAGTTAAAGGTCACATTTACCTGTACTTTAGAAACAGGGCGGGTGCAGAAAGACACTGTTCGGTTCTCAAATGCTGATCAAAGTTTCATGTTAATTAATCACAATTAAAAACATGCTGCTGTGCTAGCATTCACTATTAATGTCCATATGTTTTATAAACCGACTCAGTGCAGTTTGTAGGGTGTTGGAGGACCAGAGTCCATCCCAGCAGCATTGAGCATAAAAGAAAAAACAACCCTGGAAGTGGCAGTTCTTTGCGGTGTAACATACCCACACTCATTTATTTCATTCATGCTTTAAATTCAAAACACAAGGTTTTGTTTACATAGAGAAGTAACCTTTTCTTCCCTGCCTTCTGATAATCCCAAAAATTTGTCATGCAAAGGTTGACGCTTTTGTGAGCTTATTTCTGATTTCCAGGTGTCACTGGGCTGAAGGCTTACATGGAGCTTTTTGGGATGATTTACATACCGTATATAAGTGCAAATCTAGTGTTAACACTGTGGATCTTGTTTTCCAGATGAATGTGTGCCTGTAATGTTCTATGCAGTTCAAGGGTATACTTTAACTTATTTCACATTTTTAGGTGTAGCCTTTCGTTATACTCTTTATAATTTCTTTATACTCTATTGACTCAAAGATAAAATCCTAAGCTAAGGGAACACATTTTCATGGTTAGTGACTGGTTAATTACCTTTGTAAATTGCTTGTTATTTTTATGTCTTGTATTATTTCTAAGTGGAATATTCTCCACGGGGGGATGAAAATAATACATTCTGCAAGTCAGAAAGATAAAGTTGGTTTGAGGTCTCTTTATATCTTTGATTTTATGGTGATTTTTCTTTAAGGCTACAACCCTTTTATTGTTTTTGACCATCTGTTATTGCCACGCAAGCAAGAATTGCACAAGTAATTTTTTCAATGAAAGAAAACTCATCAGAGGTATTGGCAGGTAAAAATGGCTCTGGAGGTGGTCGGAGTGTCATCTTGATACGCCTCACCAACTATAAAACCTAGTATGTCACATCGTTCATGTTTTTAGGCAAATTGAGAAATGATGTCACCCCTATAATTAACAATCTCATTTTTCCTGAGCTTCACATACACAATATTGTTTTTTTTCACGAATCAACAACACCTGCCTTTTGAAGCACGCAGTTGCAGCATTTAAATCACGTGATCGTAATGTGACATTTTCATTGGTAGGCAGCCTTTCCTCATTGGTCAATGGAGTTGCAAGGTTTTTGTCTAGCTGTATGTAAAATACTGTGTACACCAGGGATCTCAAACTCCAGTCCTGGAGGGCCGTAGTGGCTGCAGGTTTTCATTCTAACCCTTTTCTTAATTAGTGACCTGTTTTTGCTGATAATTAACTTCTTTTGAATTAATTTTAATTGACTTGTTTTTTTAAGATTTGTTCCCAGGAATTTCTTAATCGTACCTCTGAATTGCTTCATTTCTTTCCTTAAATGGCACCCAAACAGAAATGAAATGTGAAGTGAGTGAGCCAACAGAAGACCAACTGAGTCAGGGCTTCAAACTCCAACCAGTTTCTCTGTCAGTGTCGTACCCTAAACTGATTTCTTTTTCTAAGGTTTTATTCTCGAATAAAAGTGCACTTGGTTTGCTATACTTGTACCTTTTGTGAAAGTGTTTATTTGATATTTGTACTTCAGTCTTCACACTTTCTTTTTTAGTTATGTGTTCAACGATTCCTGCCTTGCACTTCATCCTACAATTTACATAAATCATTGTAGACACGGAACACACATGAAATGCATGTAATCCAAATAACGATATACTACTGTATATTATTTACCCTATGCAACTCCGGGCATGAGGAGATGAGGAGCCTTGGCTTGAGCTGGGAGAACTTTTTGCCCGAGCTGAGTTCCATCAAGTTTGGGGATGGTACAGCAGGCTGCTTGCTGCTTGTGCTGATCGACACATTTACAAAACAAAAGATGCTGATGGTAGAGGTGTGAAGGGATTTAAGGTGGGCCGGAATTACAAGTTATTTTTGTAGGCTTCAGGAATTCTAGTGTTAATGTTGATGTAAGCAAACGAGCAAGAAGCACATTCTTACTTTAAGAAAATAGTGCCATGAATCTGTGATAAAAGTTTAATTATTTTAAGTTTATTTCAATGATCATAACCATGCATTGGAAACATGGAAGGCACATTTTCTTAAATCAAAATCTTTGCTTCTTCCAAGTGTTATGCATTTGATACGTTTTAAGTTTTTTTTTTCTTGACATTGGGACCCTGGTACCCTTTACCTCCAATATAAAAGGCAGGAGCAGGTTAGGCATTTTAAAATTCCATGTGGAAAATTAATATATGGCATGATTGTGAAGAAACAATTTCGACTTGAAAAATACTGAATTTACCCTTTAAACTTTACATTATTTTGAGAAAAAGAGCAAAAGTGCCAACATAATTTGAAGCATAACTCTGTAGATTACACGTGAGTGTACATTGCAATATCCAAGGCTGGTTCCAACATTGCATACAGTACTGCCATCCTGCTGAATTGGAAAAATGGGTTAAAAAATCAGAAGGATGGATGAATTAACTTTTATCATATGTTAACGGAATTATTCTTGTATTTCTCAATCTGCATGACTTCCCCAATTGCTTGCAATTTTCTATTTTAATTACGTATTTAATAACAACTTTATTACTTTAAATTCCTGTCAGCGTAATTTAAGCAATTACCAAACATTTGACTTGAGAACTTTAAAGTGGCTTTTTAGGTACTTACAGTAACATCTTTGTTTATTATGTGTCTGAGGTTAGCTCATGAATGACATAATGCTTATTCTAAAGCTGGCAGCTGGCCTATTCTGCAGTCCTCTGGCACTGAAAAATGTTCTTCTTTGCATTTATCTGACTAAATATCTCTGCATAATTAAGAAAACAAAAGAACCAAACACAATTAGCTGCTTCAGTCAGAGGTCATATTTCATCCTCCCTAACACCGTACATTTGTGCTGCTCTAATACCAGGCTTATCATACAGTAAAATTTCTCTTTATGGTATTTGTTGCAGGTTTTTTTTTTTTTTCTCTGTTCCGATGAACTGACAGCTCATTCATTGTAGTTACTACAATATAGTGCTTCTGTAAGAGAGCATGCAGAAGTCATTACATATCATTTGCAATATGCCTGTTACTCAGCATGTAAATGTGATTTATGCAATAAATTAAAGGCTTTAAAGTCACACAGATAGATTTACCCCACTGTTCTTTAGAAAAAAATAGTTCCGTAAACTCAATTGTTTATAAACTGAATTCTAAGCGGGCTGATATAATTAAAAGAGGTGCCCTATCCTGTAGATTTTCTGATAGTAAATGTGTTCTTCTTCCTTACAACTTCACCAACTAATAGCCTTTAGATGAAAAATATCTGAGTCCACCTTAGAAAGTAAGATGCAAACTGCTATTGCATGTTATTGCAATGTTATCTTTTGTTATACGTGTCACATGCAAAAGTTTTCAGACAATTCTGCAATAGAAGCATGTAAAAGTGGCAGCCGTGAGGAGCAGGTTTATAGAGTCGTTATTATCACATGTACAAAGTGCAGTGAAATTCTTACGTTCACAGGCTAATCAACACGCAACACATTGCTACTCTCTGATGCCATGATTAGTGAGTACAATTAATTTATCGAAACTTCTGTTCTCCTTACCTAAAAAAATTGTAGAACTCCTTTGTCATAACTCAAAGTATATATCAAATGTGGTAATGATTTCTGTTAAGGAATATCTACAGAAATCTCTTAAATAACATTTGCCAGTGGTGAGGGGTTGAACTCTTTTACAGAAGGTTATTCTCGCCATAAACAAATTACTGTATTATTTCACAATAGTACAGTGGAACCTTGAATTGAGAGCATAATTTGTTCCGGAAACATGCTTGTAATCCAAAGCACTCGTATATCAAAGCAAATTTCCCCATAAGAAATAATGGAAACTCCGATGATTCGTTCCACAACCCAAAACTATTCATATAAAAATGATTAATACAAAATCTAAAGTAAAAATACATAAAACAAATTAACCTGCACTTTACCTTTGAAAAGAATCATGGCTGGTGTGAGTGAGTTTCTAAACTGTTTTGGGATTCCAACCAACGGGACGACTCGTGGAACAGCATCCTGAAGCAACCGCAGGCTGCCAGCGCTGTGGCAGTTCACTGTAAAAGCGAATCCAAAAAGATCGCAGACATACTGCAAGTGCCTGCCATTGATGGGTGATACAAGGAAAATTATAAATGCAGGGCACAGTATTATTTGGCCACTAACCTAACCCCGACCTTGCCTTACTGCTGTGTCTGTGTATAGGAGAGTGGCAGATCCTGCTACAATAAATAACCGTGCTGTTCCTGTTTCAAGCTGAATAAAGCTGATGTTGTTTAAGTACTGAGACTCAACTTCGTGTTTTGGGGTGCAAGATAGAGACTCACATGTTACAACACACACACGTGGTCACAATGCTATAGTAAACAGTATACGCTTGTAAGGATATTGACTATATAAGTGAGGCACGCCAACTGAGCCCGATGGGAGACGATTACCCACAACCCCGCATCGAGCGAGCAGAACCTTCAGCTCAGTTGTGATCACGTGACACTCGGCAAACAAAGCGTATAAGTACTACCTGTATTGCAAGACCACGCTCATTTATCAAGTCAAAATATATTAAAAATTTTAGCTCGTCTTACAAAACACTCGCAAACCAAGTTACTTGCAATCCAAAGTTCCACTGTATTGTTTTATTTTCCAAAGGTATTGCATTATTTTGCAAACGTATTGTGTTATTTTGCAGTAATTGTGTTATTTTGCAGTAATTATTGTGTTATTTTGCAAAAATATTGCATTAATAGGAAAAAGATATTGTCAGTATCGGCGTGCACAGACGTATTCCTAATGTCATGAGACGGCTGGTGAGTGATAGATTAAGGATGTGCATACAGGCAATCAACTGCCAAGAGCTGACCAAAAGTCACAGGTATATATTTAATTCTGCCTGTGTTGAGGGATAAATTTAATTCACATAGTTTAGGGTTCCAGGGAAGCCAATGATAACTATAGCAGCAATGATTGTAAGGCAAGAACCAACTTGCTTCTGCTGGTACCATTGGGCATGTGTGTGGAGGGAGAAGTGAAGAAAGTACATAGCTTGAAATCAAGGGACACTAACTGCTCAGATTAAATAGGCTGAAATCAAAAAAATCACCAGGCCCAGATAATATTTATCCTCGTGTTCTTAAGGAGGCTAGTAAGTACATATATAAACCCTTGACACATATTTTTAGGAAGTCACTGAGCACTGGAGAGATTCCGAAGGACTGGAAAATGGCAAATATCATCCCATTATATAAAAAGGGTGACAGGGCAGATCCAAGCAACTATAGGCCAGGAAGCTTAACATGCATCACAGGAAAATTAATGGAAGGAATTATTAAGGATAAGATTGAGCAACACATGGCAAGGACAGGAGTTATTCTGACCAGTCAGCATGGGTTCAGAAGAGGGAGGTCGTGCTTTACTAACATGTTGGAATTCTATGAAGTTGCAACAAAAGCATACAATCAAAGTGGAGCATATGATATTATGTATCTGGACTTTCAGAAAGCATTTGATAAGGTGCCACATGAGAGGTTGGGCATCAAGTTAAAAGAAGTGGGATTTCAGGGTGATGTTTTTAGATGGGTGCAGAATTGGCTCAGACACAGGAAGCAGAGGGTGATGGTGCGAGGAACCTCATCAGAACTGGCCGATGTTAAGAGTGGTGTTCCACAGGGGTCAGTGCTAGGGCCGCTGCTATTTTTAATATATATAAATGATTTAGATAGGAATACAAGTAACAAGCTGGTTAAGTTTGCAGATGATACCAAGATAGGTGGATTAGCAGATAATTTGGAATCTGTTATATCATTACAGAAGGACTTGGATAGCATACAGGCTTGGGCAGATTTGTGGCAGATGAAATTTAATGTCAGTAAATGTAAAGTATTACACATAGGAAGTAAAAATATTGGGTTTGAATACACAATGGGCGGTCGGAAAATCGAGAGTACACCTTATGAGAAGGATTTAGGAGTCATAGTGGACTCTAAGCTATCAACTTCCCAACAGTGTTCAGAAGCCATTAAGAAGGCTAACAGAATGTTAGGATATATAGCACGATGTGTGGAGTACAAGTCCAAGGAGGTTATGCTCAACCTTTATAATACACTGGTTAGGCCTCATCTTGAGTACTGTATGCAGTTTTGGTCTCCAGGCTACAAAAAGGACATAGCAGCACTAGAAAAGGTCCAGAGAAGAGCGACTAGGCTGATTCCAGGACTACAGGGGTTGAATTATGAGGAAAGATTAAAAGAGCTGAGCCTTTACAGTTTAAGCAAAAGAAGATTAAGAGGTGACATGATTGAAGTGTTTAAAATTATGAAGGGAATTGGTACAGTGGATCGAGACTTGTATTTTAAAATTAGTTCATCAAGAACACGGGGACACAGTTGGAAACTTGTTAAGGGTAAATTTCGCACAAACATTAGGAAGTTTTTCTTTACACAAAGAACAATAGACACTTGGAATAAGCTACCAAGTAGTGTGGTAGACAGTAAGACGTTAGGGACTTTCAAAACTCGACTTGATGTTTTCTTGGAGGAAACAAGTGGATAGGACTGGCGAGCTTTGTTGGGCTGAATGGCCTGTTCTCGTCTAGAATGTTCTAATGTTCTAACTGAGCAAAAGGTATTGACATACATTTAATTTTAATCAGATGAAAATTTCGTAAGTTTGGTACAGACGTTTTAACATAGGCAGAGTGGTAATGCAGTGCTAGCATTTCTGACTCAATGCCCCAGTTTTTGCATGGGCACATGGCAAGATATTCCAGTTTTTTGAAGGGCCCAATTGCACAGCCAAGAAGAAAAGAGTGTGCTTCATGCAATCCACTAACAGAAACCTATAAATAAAGCAGATGTTTAGTAATGTAGATGTTTAAAATTGTTTTATCTGGTAGTACAGCACCCAGCATTTATACCTTTGAATGTTTAAAGTTTCAGGTTGGGGATAGAAGAAGAGCATAGATGTTATCTATTTCACAGCACATGAAAGACTAAATGTTTTTTGTTAACTGAGAAGTATTGCTGACACATTTTCAGTAATCGAAGATCTTGTCTGCTGCTGGTAACGTTGGGTATGTCTGTGGAGAGTAAGAGGTGTAGCATGCTCACAGCATTCAATTAACTGACATACACGGGGTGAATGTGCAATACCCCGGCAGACCCTACCATCATGATTCAGGAATTCAGGGAGAATTTCATCTGAGGTTTTAGCCAATGGTCTGTTGATCTGCCATACCCCTGATTTATTTTCAAGAAGGTACTAGAATAATATTATTATCTATTTATATCCTATTTGACTTAGCCCCTTATCATAGTGTGAAAAGCAAACTCTTCAAATTTATATATTGGATAAACAATCATGCAACTTCAAGGGGGATCCTTATGCCGCAAAAATACCTCCCTCGATCCAATGGGTCCATCAATTTTTTATTTCGGTTATCCACATAAGTCTCCACACAAAAATCACAGACGGAGTTAAGGGTTCTGTATATACAAGCACAGAGGATTGTGTCTGGACAGGAATCTGGATTGTAAATACATTATATAAGCCATATGTAAAAAGTGCAGTCAGTTGAGGTGGCTTTGCTTCTTTGACGAAAGAAGGAACATTTCTGCAAATGCTATGTCAGCCTGAGACTAACAGAGTCCTGTTTTATGTAGGAGTATGCAATGGCAGCAATGGGAGAACTGGAGGTGCCAACAGGTTTATGATGAAGGCTTGTTCTTTTCTTGGCCCAAGCCCAGATTCTCTGGAGGCAGTAGAAGAGAGACGGATATTGACTAAGCTGTTGGCTATTGTGAAAAATGTCTTAATTTTTAACTGACACCCAATCTACAGAGCAGCTTAAGGCTCATTCAAGGGTGATTGAGGGAGCACCACTGGAGGTCATTGTTACTGGAGCTCCTGCAATCAGAATTCACAACATATCCTCTGGCTAGGCAATTAGTATATTTCTGTCAAATTGATATGTTCGTTTAAAATAGATTATGGATGTCTTTCATTCTGTTTTGTTTTGTTTATTTCACTTCATTTCTGGTGTGAGTTGTGGAGTGAGTTAGCTGAAGTGGACAGCCCTCAGTAAATTTAGGTTTCTTATTTTATAACCTTTTCAATATTTTCATTCTTGGCTGTATTAATCTGTAGTTATTTTTGATGATTTTTTTTGAAGGTAAGACATGGCTTTGGTGCTTTACTCCATTGCCACCATCAAAAGGCTATTGTCTGAGTTATTGCTGAGCATTTTGAAAAACTATCCTATCATCACAGAGTTAGAAAAACAATAAATTTGCAAGTATCTGTTGAAACGTGTGTGGTGGCAGTTGGGAAAATACATGGTAATAAAAATATTTGTTCAATATAAACAGTATGAACAGTACTGTATGTTCAGAATGAACTTGATACTGTGTGTGGTGGCTGTTGTAGGTGATAAATCTTTTTGTTGGTGCTTTGGTCCCAGCTTCGCCCTCATCCACACTTGCGAAGAACATGATAATTCTAATGTTCCTTTATTCCTAAAACATGATATTCTGATAAAGCAATTGTAGTGAATTGGAGAAATTATATCACACATCATTTTGATTCTTGGCTTGCAAGGATCGAAACACATTGCCAGGCATATGTGACATAAAATAATCTGACTAAAGATATCTATGTGACCTGCAGATTTAAAGTTGATGGCAGTGACTATGTGGTTTTTGACACTTCTGAATCAATTAACTACTTTACTTCTTATAGAAGTAAATGTAAGGCATCACAACTGTAATATGAAGTAGCAAATATTGCATATCCAGGTAGAAAAATATTTTTGAGCTTGACTGAAAATAAGATGCATTTATGTCATATAAATATGAATAATATTTCATTTTGGAAGATTTATGAGATTAGCTACAATATTTTGTGTACTCAGTTTCTATACCTGCATTCTCCAGTAGCAATCTATTAATCTGTTCTTGGCTTATGTTTACATTTCTGTCTTCTTTGATTATTTTTCTTTATTGTTCATTGTTTTCTACTGATTATGATAATATTTTTCTATTCATTTTCATTTCTCTATTTATTTTCTGTTAATTTTATTCAATTTCATTATTATTTATTTTCTTTGCCTCTTCGATGATGTTTTTTCTATTTTGTGTCCCATCCCTATGAGGTGGGACCATCCATCTCTTAACATTAAGGGACTGCTCCCAGTATCAATAAAGCAGGCCAAGAATTGTAATCCGGTGAAGTTCATTTGAATGCACTCCTGTGTTTATGTTTGGTGGTCGTTTTTTGCTGTTTTTTTTTTAATTCTGATTATTGGCTTACATCCTTTTTTGCTCTGGATTTCAGATTATCTTCCAGATTGTGCTTTTTGGAATATTGTTTACCATGGATTGCCTTTCAGGCAGTTGTGCTTTTTTGATTATGTTTTGCTCTTTTGAGCCCTTTGTTGCATTTTGTTTTCATTTCCATTCAATTAATCCTTCTTAATAAAGGTTTCTTGTGGCCTGGTATATATAAGCCAGGGGTTGATGGTGATCCCCTCTCTTGTGGGGTATTTTCTGTGTGTTTAGGGACATTACAGAATATAATTTTGAACTTTAAGAGAGAATCTCTGTTTTGCCTGGCATGACCTAAAGCCAGCCACTCGGGTCAAAGCTAGGCTACTGTTTAGTGGACCTCCTCTGGGCAGGCTGCTTCTCTGAGTGTTTTTGAAGAAGTCACAGCTCCTTGGCCATCTGTGAGATAAATCACAACACAATAGGGAATTAGGCACAAGTAGGACACTGAACAATTGAAATAAATACATAACACATTTCCAACATTAAAAACAATCCTGAGTATGAATGAATTTTACTATGCAGTACATTTAGACAGACATAGCATATGAGTGAGCAGCACTCATGTAGTGCCAAGGAATCAAAATTATTGCACATTAAAGCACATTTGAACTTGTAAGATTAACGTTCTAGACACAATTGCAGAAATAATGTAATTAAAAATGTCAAAAAAAGAATGTCAGTGTTCAATAAAAAAGTATGCAATATCTGTTTTAAATATATAAATGCTGCATATTTATATTCGTTTTTTACACAAATTAGTTTCTTAAAATAGTACCTGTTTGAAAAATTGACAGGCAAAAAGAATACAAGTTAAAAGAAAGCAAGGTTACAGTTTTTTTGTTGTTGTTGTTTTCTTTTTTTTTCATGCTAATCTAATTAATGTAATAAACCACATACCACAATGGCCATAATTTAATTTTAAATGCTACACCTTACAATATGAAAATGGAACCAATTTAATGAGCTCCATATCAGAGAATCAGATTCATTACCAGCAGTCAGAATTAGCAGATCAGTTGTGTCCATTGAAGCCAAAATCTCCTGGGGCAAAATTTGTTTCAGCCTCTTCTTACCACCTAACTTAGCTTTTGTATTCGTTTGGTGCCCTGTGGTTGTTACCCAAAGAACACGACATGTCAGATATATCTTGAATGGGATGCAAACAAGCAGCAGTCATCGGGCTGAAGTTTGCCAAGCATCGGACATGTCAGCCCTGCTGATTCATATAATCCCTGTAGCCACTGGCACTGGTATGTGTAGTCTATGGGTGACTCAGTATGCTTTAAAGATATATTTTAATGAATTCCTGCAAGCAGCTTGTTTTGCTTCAGTAACCTCAGGGTATTTTGAGAAATTCCTCATCATTCAGTCTTTGATTGCTCTCTCCGGGGTAGACAAAAAATGCAGGGATACACACTTGGCTGTCTCACTTATAAAGACTCAAACACTGATGACATCAAAATCTCAAAGTCTAGTCTCAAAGCAGCGGGTCATCTGCCTAAAAGAAACAGTCAAGAAGGAGAAGGATTTACTCTGAATGCCTGTGCTGTGTCAGACATTGTATGAATGCTTACTAGAAATGTATCAGTTTAACTATATCGAGTACTTTTACTTCAGTGGTCGTTTGTGTTGTTTATGCTGGTAGCCATCTTGCTGTAGGGGATCCTGCATCTCAGACAGAATGCCAGTCTTCTCTAGATGGCTATTTAAGGACTACTTTTTACTGATCTAATCAATACTTAGTAGCAGTCAGTAACATTGCTTACCACAGTGCTGTCGGCTGGCCTGTGAACATCTTGGATTTCAAGAAATAGTTTGAGAAGTAGCTTCCAAAGGTAAAGACAGTAAAAATGGTTCAAACATGAAAAATGACGGTATCAGCCTTGGGACATCCAAGGTAAAAAAATCAAAACTGTTTAATCACAAACTGGGAATGACCCTTCATTAAGGTTTTACAGTATACTTCCAAGAAGTGCATTGCTTTTATGAAAGAACCATAGGCACGTTAGATAATGTTGTAGATAGTAGGATTTTAGGGACCTTAAGTATTTACTGTGCCAATATTTATCAAGTGTCACAGTATAGCAAAACGTCCTAACTGGCCAAAAAACTTCAAAGTGATGCAAAGTTGCCACATCTCTTTGGATTAGTAGTAATAGCATTTTGTCAATTTTTCTAACTTAGGGTACCACTCATATCTTCACCAGGATTTAGGACATCTTGTGAACTGCCCTAACTTGCTAGGAATTGCCAGAAGATGGCTTTCAGGAAGAGAGCGAAACGCACAAGGATGATTTGCAAACACTGCGTAACAGTGAACACGTATGGAAAGAGATGGAGCAATATTCGTAACAAATCTTGTACATCATGTACTTGCTCTACCTATGAGGAGAAGTCATGTGCTGTCAACCAAAATTAAAGTGTTGGTGGTAGTGTAATTTTTTTTTGCCTTGAGGAAGATGCAACTTTGCAATAGCAATGATTTAGGTAGGTCACAAACAGCAATTTCTCAAATTTTGCAACATACTTTGAACGCCCTCATAATGCGTGAGACAATACACAGATTTATAGATTTTCCCACCGCTCCACTTGAGGTAATTTTAAAGCCATGATGCATTCATGCAAACTGATGATTCTCCTAGAGTTGTGGTGTGACTGACGGCATGCACATAAAGGCCATGGTCCCACATGTGGATAAGCATACAAGTGATATTAAAGTATTATCACACTATATTATTTTTGATGTTTTTGCAAAGTGGCAAAAATTATATGCAGCTTAGCGAAGTATACTTCCTTATATTTTCCTTGGTACTGTTCTTTTTCCCCTACTATTTTGATTCATTTGATTATAATTAGGTCTGTGGTAAAGTGTTATCTTTAGTATCAGAAAACTACAGAGCATCATCATTATTTCCAATTACACTACAAAACCCCTTCATGAGTGTCAATTTGTGTCTGGGGATGCCATAAAACTGAGATATCATTCATTCTCAAACATTAACTCTTGCTCGCTGGGAGCAGGTGTAGGATGCTTCATAACTACTGCTCATGTCCTACTCTGGGGTAGAACTAATTTTTTTTCTAGTCACACTTTTCCTAGGAGTAATCCGAGATGCCTGATAAATGTGGGCACAGATCTCGACTTGATGTTATTTTGGAGCTTGATGGGCTGAATGCCCTATTCTTGTCAAAATTATTTTCATGTTCCATTGACCTAATCTACGGTGCTGACTTCCGAATGTGAAAGAGGCTTGCTAGCCAGACATTGCTCACAATGTAGCATGAAAAGTGAAGATATTTTGCATGCTAGCTGGATGAACACATAAGAATTTGACCGTACTCGTGACACTACTACTACCACTACTACTATTACAGTAAATACCAAGGAGGTCAATGGGGAAAGAACTCCACACTTAAAACACTTTTTGCTGCAGCTTGATAAATCTTTTATCTCTAGGTACTGCTGTATGATGTAGTGATCCCATCTTGCTAGTTTATAGTTATCAGTCATGGGTTTATAATCAAGAAAGTCTTTCATTCAGCTAGATCAATTAGCACCTTGTCACCCCTGCCTGTGCATCACCCATGATTAATTTTATTACACAGTGTCTTCCACACTCATGTTTAAGTAACAAAAAGCAAAAAAAAAAAAAAAAAATTAAGAGTAAATAGGTGTTTACCTTTTCATTTAATGGCTGACTCTTCAGCAGAAGGAAAGCCTCAGTTCTTGTTTGCCATGGTATTCAAAGGAAGGTGTTGACTTTTCCATGAGAATATACTATTTCATGAGCTTTCGTCAGTTTGTTATTATTGGTATCTATGCATTTTCATAAGTTCTTCCATCGGAGGTTATAAAATTTAAGTTGTCTAACACTTTCACATTTACATTGTGAATATTGAATTTCACCGTGGGATTAAAAAATGTTATCTAATCTAATCTAATTTGGGGAGAATGTGAATCTTCCAAAAGAAGAGTCACCTTGATATACATAGCATATGGGAAGATGTTATATAACTATATAAATAAAATGTATTATTATTATTATGTTGATCTCAATGCCTGAGAGTGTTCCATTTTAATTGAAAAGAGAATTTTCCAGAAGTGACTTATTTAACAATATGTTAGGAACAACATACAGTATATGTGTTTTGGATGTTGCAAGTATACAAATGGATGACTTCACATGTGGATTATGCGGCATGAGTAACATGATTTTTTTTCATGAAAAAAATTATATTGTTTGCTATAGTCCAATATTGGTCAGCATAGAAATTTATTGTATCAGAATGTGTTTTTGTTTACTCTCTATACCTAATGAAAACATGAGATTAGACATTCTTCTCTGCCATCACTAAAAATTATATGGGGTAAGTAACATGTTAAAGAAAATGTAATTTTTGGGGAATGTGATGGTCCACGTCAGCTTCATACTCCCTGGTTGCTTTTGGGAGATTTTCCATCCCGGCACCTTCAATAGTCTTGTACCAAGATGAGCCAGACAAATGAGGACACAAATATCCAGCCAAGGGATAGGTGGAAAAGTGACAATGATTTTATTTAAAACCAATCAAAAAACAGTGTCTAAAGTGCAGTGCCTAACATTGTTCCCAATAAAGAAATAAATAATCCAATAAAATCAAAGTGATGGTGGAGGGTTAAAGTCATTTAATAAATATTCCATTACAAATGAGGTTAACATCCAGCAGGAAGAAGTCCTTTAAAACTCATGAGCCCTGGTGCATTCCTGTAAAATCCGATGTCTCTCCAGCTTATCCTTTTCGGATCTCGCAGCATAAGAGATGTCAACCAGCATGTGCAGTCAATTCTTATTCATGTCCCCACCACCAATCCCTACAGGGCGTCTCCATGTGCAAGCCCCTCCACCTCCCGCTGCCATTTGTGGGGTAGTCATCCAGGATGAGCATCCAAGGATCCATTCCCAGGGCTCTCATTCCCATCCGCCTGCTTCCACTTTGAGGCTTGAATGCAGTACCTGACCGATCCACTTGCTTTTGAGTGTGTGATCGGCCAAGCTACCGCAATCAATCCCAGAGTGGCGCTGTCTTGCACATACCTGCAACCATTCTGAGCCTGCACGTTCGAGCATGATTATTTATTTAAAACTTGCATGATGCCACAGACCACTTATCACAGGGAAGTATTCTTTTGAGAACTTTATTTAGGTCTGCATTTGGATGTTGGTCTCAATAAACAAAATATTTTTTATCTTATATTGTCATGTCTTCCCTCTCATCCAGGGCTGTGCCCCACAATGCTAGCCACATTTAACGTGGTGGCACTCAATACTGCAGTCCTACAGTTTGGTCAGTGTCATGGTGCATCATTAAGCTGTATAGATGGATTGGCGTGCATCTGACAATTCCCTCAAAGGTTTTAAAATAGGATTTGCTGTCTTTGATATGAAAAATTCCCCCACATCCAACCTTGAGTTTTTGTTTTGAATGACAGCAGGCTTAGTAAAGCATTGCTGCAAATCATTATTACTTCATAGGAACTTACCTCATATTAAGATGATTGTCTTTCATTTTAAGTTGCTCATGACTTTGAAAGGTGTAAAAGAAAGTTACCTTTGCTTGAAGCTGCCTCAACATTGAAATTGCTCACCATGCTGCATATGCATATTATATTTTCTTGTGTAGTGTCTGCCATTAATATAAGCTGACAAAGTTAAATTACACTCATGGAGTATTGTTTTTTTTTCCTAGTTAAAAATGCAATTGTTAGAGCAGCATCTCACCTCGCCACTATGCACACTACAATACGTGCACGGTTAAATGAAATGCAATGAAAGCCAAGGTTTTACATCTGAAGACTTTATTATAATGCTGGACACTTTTGGGTTTTAGAAATGTAGTCAGTTTAGAGATAGTAATTTGTTGAAGTTAATGCATAATTTTACATATTGAGTTATTAGGGACATGGAGGTGGGAGACTGGGGTGGGATCATGATAAGACTGTAATGAAAAGGATCAGTGCAATCTCTTTTTATATTAATTCATTTATGAGTACATTTTGGAAGACATTAAAAGATGAGTGTGTTTGCAGAAGTTTAACAAGAGAAAAAAAATTGATATATTTATTCAGACTCATTTAAATTTGTGCATTAAACTACAGTCCATCTAGGAAAAATATGATTAATTAAATATTAACTTCCATCCATCTCTCGCTTAATTCAGTTTCAGGAGCCAAAGTCTGTGCAAGCAGCATTACCTTGAACAGGGTGACAGCCAATCCTCACGCTCAATCCTAAAAGGACCAGGCTAGCGTAGCAAAATAGATGTTTATTTGTGCCTAAAGGAATAAACCACACAAAAATCATATTATTTTTATATTCCTTGCCCCATGTAGTGTGTAGTGATGGCCATGGTAAAATTTTAATTTCATATTCATATATAATATTGTTCAATGGGAATCAGAACTGGATAACACCAAACAATACAAGACGTTCATGAACAAATCTCATGTTGCTCACGTCATACTATTCACGTATCAAGTCATCCAGTCCTATGGTGAGAATGTCCTAAACACATGTACTTTTACTAGAATGTTGTTAGAAAAAAACACTTTGTGAAAATGCTTTTGTAAATGAAAATGAAACGTGGTTAAACATGAACGAGAAATGGTATTGTAGACCTGCCTCCCATAGTTACATTTATATTCTTAGCGATGAACCATAAGTAGAGTATCTCCAATTTATTTAGCATCAGGTTATGAAACTATATGGGTGAAATGACCTTCTCTTTGTTGAAGAATCTCACATATGCAAAGTATGGGGCATATTCTCTATCTAATAGTGATTTCACTTGCTTTTCTTTAACTATTAGTCTTTAGTTTTGCATGTTTTTGTTGATATCACATGAAGCATAATGTTAGCCGATGAATAAGCTGTTACTGGGCTAGACCAATGAATGGGGGAGGCGGGTTTTCAATTCCAATACTTGGTGGCATTTGAGCATGTTCAATTTGGAGTTGTTTATTCAATAATACTGTGAGGCTTTTTTATAGGTTTTATTAATAATGTTTACTGTTGTCAAATGATGGTCACCATAGATGTCTATTATATCAGAAACTTTATTTTCTCTGCTCTGCATTAAAACGTGAGATAAAAATTTTTGTTGGTTATTACTACAAACTACTTGAAGAAGGGAACATTATAAAATTGTTTTTGGTTTGAGTGTTCCTTAAAGGCCTGCCAAGCAGAAAAAGCAGTTTCATGCTGACCTCAGTAATATAGCATAAGATTCTCAGACCCACTTATTCCAATTCAAGATTGCAAGAGATGGAACCTATCTGACAAAAGTGATCATAAGGCAGGAATCAATCTTGGATGGGCTAACATTCCTTCACTGGGTCTGCTTAAACACACTCACACTGACCCAGAGTCAGACACACGTTTTTGGGATGTGAGAGAACAACCAGAATATCTGGAGAAGAACAAACACAGACAGAAAAGAACATGGAAACTCCACATTAAGAGGGCTCGAGCTAAAATTTGGTGCCAACCACTACAGCACTCTGAACAGTAAAGACAATAACATAACATTATCAAACCTACTTAATATAATTCATGGTCTCTGCATTAGATGGAGCTGGTGCATGTGTCAGCAGCTGTGGATGCAAGGAGGCAAACAGCCCTGCACAGGGCATTAGATGATTACAGGACTATTTCAGCTTTGCCCTAAACCAGTATGTCTTTGGCAAATGAGGACACCCAGGAGAAGTCCACACAGACAAGGAAGGACATGCAGACTCCACACAGAGAGTGTCTGAACTGAAACAGGAAGCCAGGACTCTTCAACTGTTAGTTAAATGTGTTCACCATTATGCTGACATGATGAATAAGGATAATGATATTAACAAACTGTGCTAACATGACATAAATATAAAAAACCACAAAGCTATACGAGGATAATCATGTCTGTTGAGCTTTGCACTAAATGTGATAATATATTTATACAGTAACTGTAGTTGTTGTCTTTATCTAACATTCATCTCATAGACTACACATTTAACACTAAGTCCTTTTAATATTATACATGCATTTCATTAACATTAACCTTACAAAAGCTGTACTTTTACAACACAGTGTCTCCTGACTTGTTTATGAATGGAAGTTCATTTGCCGTATTGGCTCAACATAACAAAGATTTCACATTTTGTTTCTTGTCAGCCCTACCTTGTCTCAGCTCAGACTTAAAGAGCTAGTGGAGTGTTGGGTGAAGGGGAGTCATGAATGTTTAGTCCCTCCAGTCACACACTGCCTATCTCAAATTCCAACCTGAATTTAAGCAGATGTCTATGGGGAACTGAACTCCTCCTTTGTATACAAAGTTATAAGGGAAACCTTTTATTTGCATTTTGTAACTTCTAAAAGTGCATACTTACACTTAATGTATTACCCATGATGGCTGACACTTTGAAATGCACAGCGTAAGGTTATAACTTAAAGTCTCACTGCTGACATGCCTTATTCAATTAAAATGTCTGAGGTGCTATTGTGGAAACACATAAAGCAGTTACACAATACAGGACAAGAGAACAAGGTAAAGATTTGGGGTGGTTCCTCACCAATCCCTGTTTAATTGATTGCAAAATTAAATGGATCGAAACAAGAAACACAAGTAAGCGTAGACTGTTAGGGTTCATCAATCAGTTTAATTGCTTCTCAATTGAATGCCAATTTCCAGTGTGACAGACGACCAGAACCCTTACCCAGCCGGGACGCCCATATTGCCAACTTGCACGAAGCATTACCTCTCCTGGGGCGCTAGATGACAGCCCCATTGGGTTGCTATGGCACCCCTGATTCCCACAGGAGTCCATGGGAGTTGGAGTTCGCTACAGTCCTGTTGGGTGATACCAGGGGGTGCTGAAGGGACTGTGTAGTCCTACTTTGTCAGGCGGAAGTGCATTTAGACCACACTAACAGACCACCAGATGTACTCCAGGGTGCAGGATAAAGGGAGACCGCTGCCACTGCTGCAAGAGCCAGAGTCAGAAGGGAGAAGACAAAGCTTGCCAGAGGAAGAGTGGAGGCAGAAAGTTAGACAATAACAGAGAGAAGAAGAGAAAGAAAGTGCTGTGTGTATTTACCTGTTGGTGCTTTGCTGTACCTGCATTACTGGGAAATGAAGGGAAAGAGTTTCCCACAGAAATAAAAGCCGTGTGTATTGCTGGACTTGTGTCTTGTGTCTGCCTGTGTCAGGGTTGGCCACACCGGGTTGTCTCATCTTTACATACCATTAGAGGTGGAAGAGATGAGGCTTGCAGGCTTTAGCAAGAGATGACATCAGTGATCTTTCTGGGACTCTTCATCATCAGCAAGGGAGAATGAGTCAACAAGCGTGTTCTCTCTCTCAGTCAGGAGTGCACATAACATTTCTTGAAAATAGTCCTTGCTCGCATGTGTCCTTTAGTGTGTTCTTTGCTTTGAAAGGTCCATCTATCCACTTTCAAATTCTGCTTTGTCCATAACAGGGTTATGCAGAGGCAGAGACAATCCTGCTGATATCTCACAGAATGATGCAACCAACTCTTGATGGGACACCCACTCACTCACCCACGTGCCCTTCATTAGGTTAATTAGTCTGATATGCCCCTAGGTTAGAATGTGGGGTAAAGCCACCGGGAGAGCATGCAACCTCCACACTGACAATGATCAGACGGGGAGCAGACCCTAGAGCTGTCAAAAATCAGTGGTAACTTCTGGGCCATTTCACCACCACACCTTGTAAGGTGCTATATATATTAAGCATTAAATTTGGTGTTAGCTTTCCCCCATTCAGTCTCAGTTAAGCCCCTTTTTTGATTTGCTTTTCAACTTTAGAACTTTAAATAAAGATAATGAAGATTTGGAGAAGAGGACAATTACTTAAGTAAGTGAATCTACACACTAGAATGTCAACAGTATTTACTATTTTACAACATTTATATCCTGAGAAATCATTCTTATTCATCACTGATCTGCATTTGATACAATCAAATGGTTTATTATCTAGAAATATATTTTTGCAAGAAATTGGTGAAGAATTTTTTTATTTATTTTTGCAATCTTCAATACATCGCCAGGATTAATCTTTTTGCATGCACAAAGGTTTAGAAATTCAGCCCAGCAGTTGAGCACAAGTGATCCTTATAATTACAAGCACCAAAGGATGGCATTAATATAATTTGTTTGTGTCTTAAATTGACCATGAATCTGGGCTCCTTAGTCATTCAGCAGGCGGTTTATTGTAAAGTTGTAAATATTTCATCTAGAATACATTTCCGCATGCTGAGCAGTGAAGTATAATATAAGATGCACCTTTGCTCATCGCCCCTCATCTCCCCACCAGCCTTCTCTACCCCATTTGTAATGAATTTTCAGTATTGCTATGTATGAAAATCAACAGGACAGTTTACAGTCCCACCTGCAGCTAGAACACACCAAAGTGCTAACAAGCAGACCGAAAATAAATTAAATGCTTTACTCAATTCTTAATTGATTTACTTGGAAAGAACCCAATAAATTTGCATCTAATTTCCTCAGGCTCCTCAAATGACGACAGTAGAAGTGCTTGACATTTTGTTGCTTTGTAAAGGATAAACAGATACTGCGAGGAAGTAAATAACATTAGCAAAATAAAAAAATGACTTATAAAGCATCTGTACTAGTCATAGAAGAGTTAAGCATCTCGAAGCATTAACCCTAGGTGGTGTGATAGGACTGGGCTCTATAATAATAATAATAATTATGTTTTATTTATGTAGCGCCTTTCATACACTCAAGGACACTTTACAATTCAACAAAAACACATTAACAAAACAGTAGGTTACATACAAGAAAACAAATAACACTCATTGAAAAGATGTGTTTTTAACAGGAGTTTGAAATGAATAATAGCATTCCAAATTTTAGGGGCCATCACACTGAAAGTTCTGCCACCCATAGTCACTAACCTGTATTTAGGTACAGTGAGTAAGTTAGTGTCAGATGATCTTAATGCACGGACAGGAGTGTAAGGAAGGAGCAGCTGAGACAGATAATGAGGGGCTAAACCATGAAGGGCTTTAAAGGTGATGAGAATAATTTTATATTTAATTCTTGGAGAAACTGGTAACCAATGCAAATCATAGAGGTCAAGAGTGATGTGAGCAGATTTTTTAGTGTGTGTAAGTAAACAAATTTTAAACATATTGTAATTTATTAATATATTGAGTCAGGAGGCCATAAAACAATGCATTGCAATAGTCCAGACGGGTAGTGATGAAAGCATGAAGCAGTGTTTCAGTATCCTTCACACTGAGGAAAGAATGCAGATGAGCAATGTTACGAATAGGATTTCTGCTTTATCAGGATTAAGTCATAAAAAATTAGCTGTCAACCAGTGATTGATTTCCCGAATGCAACCAGTCATTGCAACTGGTGAAGATGTTGCAATTGTATATAGTAGTCCTCTGCACCCTGGAGCAACTCACAAGAGACACAATGGCACCTCAACTACAGTGCACCCGGAAAGTATTCACAGCGCATCACTTTTTCCACATTTTGTTATCTTACAGCCTTATTTCAAAATGGGTTAAATTCATTTTTTTCCTCATAATTCTACACACAACACCCCATAATGACAACGTGAAAAAAGTTTACTTGAGGTTTTTGCAAATTTATTAAAAATAAAAAAACTGAGAAATTACATGCACATAAGTATTCACAGCCTTTGCTCAATACTTTGTCGATGCACCTTTGGCAGCAATTACAGCCTCAAGCTTGGCACACCTATTCTTGGCCAGTTTTGCCCATTCCTCTTTGCAGCATTTCTCAAGCTCCATCATGTTGGATGGGAAGTGTCGGTGCGCAACCATTTTAAGATCTCTCCAGAGATTATCAATCAGATTCAAGTCTGGGCTCTGGCTGGGCCACTCAAGGACATTCACAGTGTTGTCCTGAAGCCACTCCTTTGATATCTTGGCTGTGTGCTTAGGGTTGTTGTACTGCTGAAAGATGAACCGTCGCCCCAGTCTGAGGTCAAGAGCGCTCTGGAGCAAGTTTTCATTCAGGATGTCTCTGTACATTGCTGCAGTCATCTTTCCCTTTATTCTGACTAGTCCTCAGTTCCTGCCACTGAAAAACATCCCCACAGCATGATGCTACCACCACCACGCTTCACTGTAGGGATGGTATTGGCCTGGTGATGAGCGGTGCCTGGTTTCCATCCAAATGTGACGCCTGGCATTCACACAAAAGAGTTCAATCTTTGTCTCATCAGACCAGAGAATTTTGTTTCTCATGGTCTGAGAGTCCTTCTGGTGCCTTTTGGCAAACTCCAGGTGGGCTGCCATGTGCCTTTTACTAAGGAGTGGCTTCCATCTGGCCACTCTACCATACAGGCCTGATTGGTGGATTGCTGCAGAAATGGTTGTCCTTCTGGAAGGTTCTCCTCTCTCCACAGAGGACCTCTGGAGCTCTGACAGAGTGACCATCGGGTTCTTGGTCACCTCCCTGCCTAAGGCCCTTTTCCCTTGATCACTCAGTTTAGATGGCCGGCCAGCTCTAGGAAGAGTCCTGGTGGTTTCGTCCATCTTCCACTTACGGATGATGGAGGCCACTGTGCTCATTTTGACCTTCAAAGCAGCAGAAATTTTTCTGTAACCTTCCCCAGATTTGCGCCTTGAGACAATCCTGTCTCGGAGGTCTACAGACAATTCCTTTGACTTCAGGCTTGGTTTGTGCTCTGACATGAACTGTCAACTGTGGGAGCTTATATAGACAGGTGCGTGCCTTTCCAAATCATGTGCAATCAACTGAATTTACCACAGGTGGACTCCAATTAAGCTGCAGAAACATCTTGAATGTGATGATTTTATATAGCACGGAATGGAAATCAACACTTCTTAGCATTGCACCATGCAAGCTGTCGTATCAATCGCCTACTGTAACTTGCTTTCTTTTTTCTTCAGTTATACAGATAGTCTTGAATAAAAGTGCACTTGTTTTGTTATACTTTTACACCAACATATGTTCCTGTGTTTGAGCATGCTCAAAAAATACACGTGTAATGCCACGAAAAGTGCACGCAGACACTTCATTTTGCAAACATTGGTACGAGAATGCAGTCACAAGTACACTGCAGAGCTATAGCGTGTCTTTATGTGAAAACAGCCATTTCAGATGGGATTGTATGGATTGATTCTGAACGCGACTGAGAGAATGAAAAGTGAATTAAAAAAAAAAAAAAAAAAAGCTAAGCTTTACAAGGATCATAAATTACACCGGCTGTTACAGACTGAAATCAAATGTATGCTTTTATTCTAAAATAGTAAGACTAAGAGCAGTTTACTTCTCAAAATGGAGTGTTGCAGGTTCGAACTCACAACCTTTTGATTCCCAGTCGGCAGCTGATTCTCTTGCGCCACGGAGGCAGTCATAATAAACAGGTGTCAATGTCGCATGTGAAGGCGGCTTTTTGTTTCTGCAGTTATTTTTTTTAATAAAAGCGCAATTGTTGTGTTATATTTGTACCTTTTGTGAAAATATTTCTTTGATATTTGGACTTCAGGCTTCATACATTTTATAGGTGATGCCTACATTTTGTCATCTACTACTAGAATATAAAAAACGTTTCTGTTTTAACAATGTCTTTACACAGATTACTGTAGAAACGGAACAGTCATGAAATGCGTGTGTTCCAAATAACGATCTAATATTTCCACTCTAAAACTTCACTTCACTCCCAGATACTCAATCAAGGCATGAGCTGAGAGAAGTTTGTGCACGTTCTAAATTGGTGGGGGGATGGAATAGCCGGCTGCTTCTAGCTTCTCTTTATCAGCACATTTAGAGGACAAAGGACGCTGGCGGAGAGGTGTGAAGGGCTTTAAGAAGCAATTTAAGGTGGGACGGATTTACGAGTTTTTTCGTAGGCTCTGGTAATTCTAGTGTTAAACATACTAAGGCTCACCATCCTTGACTATAGGCCATTTATCAATCAAGAATGCCTTACTTTACGTTCTGTTCCCTACTATGGGGTGGAGCTCTCACCCTCAGCCTTAATAAACCTCACAGCACAAAGCAAATGGCAAATCGCTGGCTGCACCAGGTGCTCAAAGATATCTACCTTTATTACTTCAATCACACTAGATATTAAGACAAAGCATAGAAAGTTAAAAGCAACATGGTATTTATTACAGGAATAGTAATACCAATAGAACAAAGAATAATAGAAAATAAGAGTAATAGTAAAGTCTGAATATATATATTCTTCAGAAAAAGCTTATGAAAAAGTAAAGATGACAAGGAAGAATGTCGTAGGCAGCTTCTGATCTAGAACTCGTAGTTGTTCATGAGATGCTTTGCCGACGATCAGATGGAAACGGCCACACATTGCTGGCACCCTCTTCTGACATCACTCTGTTCTCTTTTCCTGACTCTTTGTCTGATGTTGCTCTTCAGACAAGGCATATTTATTATAAAATTCTATGCTGTTAGCTACACTAGGATTGGCTGGCTGTCAATATGATGAATGAATCCACTGGTCCATTTTCCCAACCAATAAAACTTTTGATGTTGCTTAGTACCTACTAGCATGTCTTCCTTTCCCAGGCTGTAAACCCATTTAGCAACTTGTTGCCCCAGATGCCCATCCTTTCTCACGTTATAAAGTAATTGATAGCCAGAGGCATCGCCATGTCTTCCTCCTTTGCTTGAACAGCTGTTTTAAAAATGAGGTACAATTGGGAAGAATATATGATGTGATGTGTCCTTTGTTTAAATTCATCTGTTATTTTGTCTTGAACAGAATATAATGAAAATATAGATCAAAATTTACAGATTTTGTACCTCACATCAGTGTTGGAGTGTAACTACCTTCCACTTGGCCAGAATTACATTTTTTTTTTATTGATTTTTAAAGTTTGTATTGTTTCACTACTACTGGGGTGGAGCCACAGAGGACAGCTAGTGAATAATAAAATTACCAAGGCTTAAATAAAATTACAATAGGAAAATAAAGATACAGAAGTGTTCCCTGTAAATCAAAACTATATAATAAAAACATGAGCCTAAGAGCTTCTCCTGCTGCTAGTTTGGTTTACTCACATTCCTGGAGAATTTCTGCAAAATGTTGTACTGGAATGTATCATGCACTGGAAATTAAATATATAGTATTTTGGTTAAAAACCCATTAACTAAACTGAAACAGTAAACGTAAAATGTGCCAAGGGTAGATCATTGCAATAAGTGATTTTTTTTTGGAAACTATTGCCAGCACTAAGTTCAACTGTCAACATCCCGAGCCATACAAAGCTAATAGATTTCAGAGATGCAGGCAGCACATTCTTATTTACTCTTTATGCAAATTTTAAATTGAAAATTAATTCTATAAATAGTAGACATGCTATATGCCTCACAGCGCTTGTATTCCAGTTCACTTGCCATCACAAATGCCTTCTACGTGAAGTTTACATGTGCTCTTAATCTGACTGGTGACTACATGCATGTGCGTTGTTACCGCCTTGCACTAACTGCTGCAGGGACCGGCTTTTACTTCCTGGAGCCCTGATCAGGAAAACATGGATAGAGAAAATGAAAGGTTGGATAAAGGCTGGAAGGTGACATTTTTCTGTAAGATGGATGATTTAAAGTAGGTCTGAATTTCCTGATGCATCAGTAGTTTGAAGCAGTTGCCTTTTGTGGTTCTTTTATTGGAATCAAGCACAAAGCCTCAAGGATTTTGATTATGCAAACTATGCTTTTGCATTTGCATGTTCTGTGTATTGTAACTTGTGGTTGTGTGCATTTTTGACTTCCAGTGCTGGTTCATGATTTAGCATTTGAAGGTCTGCTTGGAGCTCTGGGCACTCTAAGTGTGTGAGTAGTGCTGAATAAAAAATTCACCATTTTGTCTGCATTTCAACCATTCATCCAGCTAATTCCTGAACCTTTTGCCTATATACTGTTACTATTATCTACTACTTACTAAAGCATCTGAAGTGACCCAGCCTATCTTATACCCCTTATATGGGAAGCCAATCCAGAGCAGGGCACACTCACATACACACCAGATGAATTTACAGTAAACAGTTAACCATTATGTGTTATGACCACTGGGGATGTCTCAAATCCCAGGCACAACTTCACCAATAACTACCCTGGGTTCAAAACACTTTTTTATAGGAAAACCCTTAAACAGGCTTCTTCTTCTTCTTCTTTTCTCCTCCACTCATTCCCAGGCAAGCATTGTCTTCCTCCTTTCCAGACTCCAAATTACCTGGGGGAGCTAGAACAGTTTATTTTTAACCTAGACCCAGGACTGCTTCAACATTGCCACCAGGAATCAGACAGATCTTCCATAAGACACCCTTGTACAGGAACAGGGCTACCCATCAGGACTACAGTTCCTATGCTGCACAAACGGGAGCTACACCTGAGGGATTCCGCCACCTATTATATTGGGAGGGCACATACACCCAGGAGGCAATCTCCATCTGCCCTTCCACTACAACAGACTCCTGACTAGGAATGGGGATACCACCCATTCTGGCCATGACACCCAACCATCCACTAGCTCCATCCCTTCTTAGGTCCTCTCTGCCTGGTAAGGAAGTCTCCTTCCCAGTCAGAATGCCAATCCATCCTTACCTTCCACCACAGCATACTTTTAGGATGTGTGAGGTAATCCGTAGAGACATTAGAAGAACTTGTAAATTTCAAACAGAGACCTCCAGGGCCAGGATTTAAATCCATGTTTCCATCTAACCACTTGCCCAGCAACTCTTAATTGCTAAGCAAATTGATTAACTCTGCATTAAATCAGCAGCAGCCTCCGAGCCAATCAGCTCCACATTGCCCAATTCGATCAGCCATTCATTATGGTATACAGTTGGCTTCATAGTGTGGATTTACATCTGCTTCACACTCTTTAGTTCTACGCATTGAAAAAATGATTTATGGATCTGTCACAGTGGCAGTAACACAGATGAGGAATTTTTCACTTTGAATTCACGAGAGCTGGTTGTTCAGTCAGGTTGTATTCTACTACAGGGTCTAACATAAAGTACAGTGGTTTGCTGGGCTCTTTGTTTTAGTTGCCTGCAGTCTTCTGTATGTGGACTCTTAATCATCTTACATTTTCAACTCAATTTCCTTGTGGATTAATTTATCAGAACAACTGACCGTCTCCCTGCTAATTCTGTGTATCACTTTATTTACTTCTGTCTTGTTTCCTTTCAGTTTCCTTAAGTTTAAAGCTTTCGCCTGAACCACTAGTCACAGTACTAGATTTATTCTAGGAATTCTTCTCTGGACCTTCTGTAGTCCTGTTGTGTCCTTTTCGTAATCTGAATATCTAAACTGCACATTTTTGTCAAGATGTAACTTTAAAAGTGCACTTTACTGTAATTGTCCTCTTTATTAGGGGCACAATCTAAGAGCAGGTGTGCCTCCTGCTTACATCTTGATTTACAGCCCACTGGGAGGCTGCCACTTCTCTCTCTCTGTTTAGCTGCAGCAATGTCTCTGCAAAATGTGTGCACTTTTCCTACTCCTAAATTTACAGAGAATTTATTAGTTTTCATGAAACTAAATAGATTACAAAGTATTGCAGTGTGTTAGCCAGTAGCCTGATTGATGGGAAATATCCATCAGTTCTGAGAAAGTCCACTTTACCATCAGTGAAACTGCACAGAGTGTAGTTGTTCACTTGGTTTCAGTGTCCATTATTTTCAGCATACACCCTTAATTTTTGGGTCAACTTTGAGGCCCTCTTATGTATTTTACTTTAAGTGAAGAGAGATTTTTTTAAGAAAGGTTTATCTTGAGAAAAGACATAGTCAGGATGCCAAAAAAAAAAAAAAGTCAAAAACCAGGAGATCATTAGCACAGGCGAAATAAGACATCGGGCAAAATTCAAAGTCAAAACTTTCAAGAAGTAGGCCGTAGCTAAAAGTTCACAAGTTGTGCTATTTCAGCACAAAGGCACATAAGAGTTCATCGAATAATGAAGTGCTGACCTTTTAACTCGGGACAAGTTAGTTTTTAGGTTGTGACTTTCGTAAACCCCCCCGCTAACCACAAGGCCTCCCTAGGGACAGAAAGACAGAATGCCAACAGCCACAAGAAAACAGTGGCAGAAACATAAAATGAGGAGCAGAAACTTAATTCTGATATGAACAATTCATTCTCTGACCTCAAAAATACAGGAAAAGAGTGTCTGATGAAAAATATTCACTCCAGGTACAAACAAATTATTAAAATAATTCTTCCATAGCAGTCAACCACTTTGTTTATTTCAGGACCTTCCACCTTCATAACAAAATATCTTTATGCAAAGGTGCATGTCTAGTCAGGTATGTATTTGAAAATAAAGTAATAATCACAAGGCCTCTTGGACACATCTGTCCAATCTAGATAATGTTTTCTTGACAATAATGGCAGATTACCATTAATTACCAATTGTGTCTAATAGATTTTGGCTTTAGTGTGGGCAGGAATCACACAGACATTACACCATGTGCTTGACATTGCCCTAGACTAGTGTTTCCCAACCTCGGTCCTGGGGACACACTGTGGCTGCAGGTTTTTGTTCCAACCAGATTCCTAATCAGTGACAACACCTAATAACTGTGATCTCATTTCATTAGCTGGTATTATTTTTCTCTTATTCTACATTCAGAAAAGCACAGCAGCATGATTTTTACATTTAGAAATATTTCTGCTTTTGCTATAGATTTAAACGCTTCACTCTCTTTTGTTGATTTCATTATATTTTGCCCTTTCTCTGTGCAGTTTTTCTCCTTTCATTGTATCTTATTAATGACAATTAAAACTGAGCAGAACAGAAACCCCTGCAAACAACACTGAATCATGAAAGGCTGCAAGTACTTTAGCATCAGACCCACTAATTAGTAAATAATGGATTAATTAAACAATTAGAACACCTGGAAAAGTAGAATGAAAATCAAGATGAAAATGTCATTAAAAAGAAAAAAGACATTATTCCCATATATTGTAACTGCTTGTTACATTTATATATATATATATATATATATATATATATATATATATATATATATAAAACCAAACTTAGTTTTCTAATTTCTATATTGTCCCCCAAAACACAGAACTTAGGAAATAACACATCACTTAATTAGAGCAGGGGTCCCCAACTCCAGCCCTGGAGGACCACCATGACTCCAGGTTTTCATTCTAACCCTTTTCTTAATTAGTGAACTGTTTCTGCTGCTAATTAACTTCCTTTGAATTAATTTTAATTGACTTGCTTTTGAAGACCCAGACCCCTGAATTGTTTCTTTTTCCTTAATTGGTAGCCGAACAAAAATGAGATACAAAATTAACCAAAACATGACCAGTAAAACTGTGACCATCATACAATATCTAAAAATATAGAAAGGTGAAGGCCTCAGGAATGCCGATCTGCTCAGGTCACCAAAACATTTTAAACAGAGCTCTTATTAAAGAAAAAATCATCAATTTCGGAAATGTATTCTATTACACAATAAGAGCAGCAACAAGCCACGTAATTAAAGAACGGGTTTAATTAACAACAAGACTCAGCGCCTAATTTAGCAACTGGTTGGAGTGAAATTGGTTGGAGTTTGAGGCCCTGACTTAGTTGGTCTTCTGTTGGCTTCACATTTCGTTTGTTTGGGTACTATTTAAGGAAAGAAATGAAGCAATTCAGAGGAACGATGAAGAAATTCAGGGGAATAAATCTTAAAAAACAAGTCAATTAAAATGAATTCAAAACAGGTCACTAATTAAGAAAAGGGTTAGAATGAAAACCTGCAGCCACTGTGGTCTGCTAGGACCAGAGTTTAGGACCCCTCACTTAGGAGTGAGCAGTATCGGTCCTGGAGGACCACAGTAGCTGCAGGTTTTCATTCCAACCCAGTCACTTAGTTAGAAACCAATGATTGCTTATGGCTTGTTAGTCTGCAATGTTAGATTCTTATATCGTAGATGTTTTCCTTACTAAGGATGTCATCCAAATGATTTGAAGCCTAAAACAGACCATTTTCAGTCAGTCACATTCTTCTCTTAAATGTTTTATCAAACCAAATAGTGCATGATGAATCCACACAGTTGTAAATGGAAACAAGTTAGGTGAAGAACTGCTGGCTTCTTTTGCCGTTTGCATCTTATTGCTAATAAGGAGCCATTAAAAACAGCAAATGCAGCTGTTTAAAGTTGAAATGAGCAATCAAGGGTGGGGAAACTTAACAAGCAAAACCACTAATGAAGCATCAAAATCTTACTTGAGTGCTTCATCAGCAATAACTGACTTCTCTTTAAGAAACTGGGTTGGAACAAAAACCTGCAGCCACTGACATTGCCCACCCCTTCCTTAGAGTCTTCCGGTGGTTTTTTCTTATAATCAGAGTGATTTCTGCTTTAATTCTAATGTGTCTATTATAATTTTATTTTAATCTCATCATTTATTCCACTCTTGTTGCCTATTTTTGTGTCCCCAGTTCTGTCTTCTCACTTTTGCTAATTATTCTGCACTAAGTATGCAGTAAAAGTGCGTGTTTTCTGTTCTCTAGTCGGGGTTTATAAGTTTTTTAAATGTACAAGTTTCACGTGGATTATTTGGTTCTGACCTTGGCTTTTTTCAATGATTAATGTTTCAACAAAAGGATTTATAGTTTCGTGATTGTTTTATCTTTATTAAGGGAATTCATAGTTGCGATTTATTTTGTAAAATTTATTCTTGTTTGGACCTTTCTTTCAGTTTACAATTAACGCTTTTGGTATTTCATTTGGAGCCACATTAATTAAGGGTTTCCTTACATTTCATTATTTTTCCACTTTGTTTGTTCAGACCTTAAATTCTTGTCCTTTGTTTGTGTAGTTGCTATTGTGTATTCATTTTGCTCTGGTGCTTTGTTAATGTTGTAGTTTCTTTCTTTTTTTTAGACCTGTCAACTGCTTTGATTTTGCTCTTCTGGTTCCCCCTGCTTTAGTTATTATAGTTAGTTTTGTTTATTTTCTCGTCATACTCTTTTTCTTTTAGTCAGATGCAATTTATTTTAATTAAAATCTTGTTATCTTTTATTATTGGTAATTACTTATAGTTACAGTTCATGACATTGCTGGTGGTACTTTGGGTGGGTCTTTGTGCTTTTGGCCATCCCATTGGTTGAAAATTTTAACATTGTCCAAAGGGTGAGGGATTTTAAATTTGAACGAGACAGGAATACTTAATTGTCAAATGCTATGTGTTAATATATAATACTTTATTTATTTTTCATAAAACATGACCCAATGCAATAAAGCAGTATTATTATGTTATGCCTTTTATTTCAATTTTCCTAGCAACAAACATTCAGAATTCATCTCGTAAGTATTTCTGGCACTCAGTAGGTGTGACGCTAAGTAGGTCTTTTTCCTGGAAAAAAAGGTTCTGAATTGCATGCTGTATACATCTGCAATTTTCAATGCTATAATCAATTCAAGTCAGAAATGCCTCTTGGGACCAATTAAAAATAACATTTTCAGTCTCTTTCTGGAATATGATTATGACTAGACATCTGAGTGTCAAGGTTGAAGACTCAGTAACTTCAAAAGACATTCATATTACAAATATGATTTGATTTACCCTCATACAGTGCAGCTGACTTTCCTTCTGTATAGAACTCTAAAGGCTGACATTAACTGAATTCTAGGACAAAGTTCTGAAATCACTAATCAAAAAGACACACGGTAATATAAATTATTTTTTACACATATTAGAAATACTGGTTGTGACAAGGCTCAGCCCTGGAGACAGGTCAGCTAGTATCTACTTTCATAAGATATAAAATGCAGAAAGATATGCAGATGAATTTATTAATTCTTGTGCATGTGTTTGTGTGTGTTTTTGTATTTTTCTCTTTGGGAATGATAATTTTATTAAACAGACACCCATTATTTACTGTTTTCACTAATAAAATGAAAGGTCTTGTGAAGCCAGAGCCTATCCCTATAACATCGGGTGCAGCATTCAGGCGTCTCAAGCCACTCACAGCCCCAATCCCACCAATACCAGGGAAGGTTAGAGACACCAGGCAGTTTTAACAGAAAGTGCAGTTTTTTAACAGGTAAAGATTTACATGTAATAGTCCTGTCTCCTTTTCTCTTCATTCTGTACAACTCAGACTATAAATATAATGCATGGTCATGTCACTAACAGAAATTCTTAGATGACTCTGCACTTATAGGGTGTACTGATAAAGGGGATGAGACAGAGTAGAGGAGTCAGATGGAGAACGAACTTTCTTTGTGCAAAGAGAATTATCTGCAACTAAACATCAGCAGAACCAAGGATAACTCGATATTGACTTTAACTGCACCAAAGAGCCTCTGGTCACTATTCAGGGAGAGGATGTAGACTTGCAATGTTACAAATAATTAGGGTACATCAATGGCTGATAGGACTGGACACAGAGGAACTATATAAGAAAGGGTAGAGCAGGCTCTTTTCCCTCAGGACACTGCGTTCCTTTAATGTGGGTAGTAACATCCTTCACATCCCCTATAACTCTGTAATGGCCAGTTCAGTGTTCTATGCTGTGGTGTGCTGTGCTGGGCTGGTAACATCACTTCAAGAGAGGACCACCGACATTTCGACAAGCTAAATAAAAGGGCAGGCTCAGTTATGAGACACACCCTTGGAAATAGTAGCAAAGGAGAGGATTAAATCAAAACTGAGTATCATTATGAACAATGCTGCACATCCTCTCCATGACACACTAACTCTGAGGACTTTCAGCTAACGAATCATTCAACAAAAGTGTGTCAGGAAATGCTAAGGGGGCTCCTTTAGACCAACAGCAATACGCCTGCACAATGCTTCACTGGGACTGTGACAGCCAAGTCAGAAGTTTTCTTTCTTTTTAGTTTTCTTCTTTGTTCAGACCAAAGTGTGTGTGTATGTTTATTTATGTACTTATCTATCTATTTATTAATTATTTATTCAAAGAGCTTCTTTAAATAGATAGATCGATCTATCTATCTATCTAAAAACTAAATGCATAAAGGATGGCTCATTGACACTTTTTCTTACTGTGACTAAACGTGTGCCCTGCATTCCTGTTACACAACCTCACAGCTACATTTCTAATGATTTAGCATTTCTTTATCAGCAAAGTGCTACAATTATTCACTATCTGCCATGTGCAGATGTAGCCAACACTATTAGCTTAAGAAACTGCTTGATGTAGTAAATAGAAAATTTTAAAATACTCCTACCTTCAAACCAGGTAACCAACCTCTGAACACACGTGAATGTTATGCCAACTGTGCGTTTTGGTATGATTACAACTGCACATGATGCTCCATATGAGGCATCATTCTTAGACAGGTAGATAGCCCAGGGAAAAATGTGGCTTTCTTTAGACAGATAGAACTTTGTTTATATAGTTTAAGAATACAATTGTTTGACTTGTACCCAGCACAGCATGCTGTGTAGATGCAGATTGGCAGTTAAAGGTTTAAAGTGTTTTAAAGCATTTACTGTATACTTTCTATACTGCATGTGATCTTCATTCATCTCTTTCCACCTGATAACTGAGTGCCTAAGCTCTTTTTGAACCTAAATTAGAATTAACTAGCTGGAGCTCCACACTTCTGTCTACTCACCCACCTCAAAATAAAATCACCATTTAATATGTATCACATAAAGATATTGCGTATATAGATCACCATCTATCATATCAATTCAGCCCTCTCTACACAAACAATTCTTTCCTAGTCTGTTGTTTTAAATCTTTTTCTCACCTACTTAAAGTTGCTTTTCTAAAGTGAAATATGGTAGCATCAGTTTTGGTAATATTAAAGTTAACGATAAGTAGAGTATAATGGTTCAATTACCTGTATATTCTGAATTCTGTCTTCATTATTTATGTTGACATAATATTATTTATGTTCAAAATATTATGTTGACAGAGGCTATTTTCTTTTTAATGTTTTTTGAAATACTTGGTTAAGAAATAATCAGTGGTTAGAGCTATGATCATCTGCTCCTGTACTCCACAATTTCTTTGGTTTTCTCAGTTTATATTCAAGTAATTACAGTTGTAAATGTCAGTAATTTATTCAGCTATATTGGCTTTGTCATATCATTAAAAACTTTCATATCGACATTGTTACCTAAATGTCTTCCCCCAAGATGTGGCTTAAGTCACATATTTTGTAGATTCATTTTTAAATTCTTAGCTACTGCATGAAAATGGACACATTTTGACCTTTCTTGTCTTGTAAGTTCCATGTATCAGTTTATGTTATATTCATTCTACTTTTAAGGCTCATACAGGTTTCTGCTCCTACTATAACATTGCAAAAATTCCTAGTTCTACCCCTTCCACTTCATCCAGTCCAGTCCAGTGTCTAGTCACTATCCAGGGAGTGGCGATGAGGTGGTGCACTCCTACAAGTATCTGAGGGTTCACATCAATGACAGGTTGCACTGGTCTTGGAACACAGAGAAACGATATAAGAAAGGGCACAGCAAATTAACAAGTTAATTAAATGGGCAAGATCAATTAATTGACACACTCTGGAGTTAGCAAAGGAGAGAGTTAAATCAAAACTGAGTGCCATTATGAACAACGCTGCACATCCTCTCTCTGACACACTAACACTGAGGACTTTCAGCCAATAAATCATTCAGTAGAAGTATGTCAAGAAACGCTATGGGGGCTCCTTTATACCAACAGCAATACACCTGCATAATGCCTCACTGGGAGTGGGATAGCCAACTGAGAAGGTTTCTTTCTTTTTAAATTTTATTTCTTTTTACTCATTCTAGTGTGTGTGTGTATTTATCTATTTATGTATTTAAAGAGCTTCTGTACAAAGCCTATCTTTCTATCTATCTATCTGTCTATCTGCTTGCCTGCCTGCCTGTCTTTTTACAGAAGCTTTTTAAATAAATAATTAATAATAATTAATGAGTACATAAATCTTTGTGTTCTGATAATTTCTGGAATTACGACAAAACGTATTTATTCTATTATGGATTCTATGTCTGTTTTTATCCTTGGAAGGCAAGTCACTACTATGAAATATTTCATTGCACTGCCCGGCATGTGCTTCTGTAATTCACAAGAACTCATAGACCTGTCCTTTCCTGTCGTCTACTCTTTTCATTTTCTAGTTTAAACAGTTTTTGACTAACATGTACTTGTGACTTATCAATGCTAAAGGTGTCCTAGTGCTCCCTAAACCTCTGTTCTTTAGTGTTAAATGTATGGATCTCCTCAGTCTTACCATACAGCATTGGTAGAATTTCAAAGCAGGCCTTTATGTCAGCTCTGACATTAAGCCTGTCACCTAATTCTTTAACCTGAAAACGCAGAACTGGCAGTCCAGCTGGTCTATGCCATTGTTTCCAGTGCATAATGACAACTCAATTAACATCAGCTTTGGCCAAAAGCTTATCCAAACATATGTAAAGGAGCATGTCATATAAGCTGATTTGCGTTTTCTATTAAATAAAGTTATGCATTTGAATATATTCTTACTTGTAATGGCACCAGAAAGTGGAGATGTGGTGCATGTTGGTTGGAAATACAAGTAAGAATTTTAATGTATTCTCTATATATAACAACACTAGTACTATTACTACCACATTCACTACTAGTACAACATACTAGTTCATAGTTTTATGGTTTGCGAAGTAGATCACGGTTGTTTCCACTAGATGATTAAGCAGTTGACATTGCTCTAATATTCGGCATAGATAGATAGATACTTTATTAATCCCAAGGGGAAATTCACAAATTCATGATTACCTCCCCTTGACAATCATCTACAATTCTACAAGGTGAAGGAACCCCCAACCATGAGCGCTGTCTGGATTGGCCACACTTCTGTAAGTGGGGGGGGGATGTGACAATTATTCAATTCAATTATTCTCAAAGGGGAACCCAAGGTGTGATGCTCATTTATCATTCTCCAAGGAGGATCTCCCCTCTGCTCCTCCATTCTGACGATCCAGATATTCAATAAGGAATTGGTCTCAAAGACACTCAAAAGGGCAAGATTGGGTCTTGGCAAAATAAAATTTAAGAAACCCATCCCTATTCCATTGATAGACTAGCTACATAATTCTAGTTCACAAATTCTGATCTCAAGATGCTAAATTAGCTAGCATTTTTCACTAATATAAGGGAATTTCACTTTCCCTGAATCTAAAAATGAAGTAAGATTTTTAATGTCTTATATTATAGATTTTTGCATGGAAAACAAATTCTATTTACTTTTTAAGTTATATACTTATTTTGTGTCTCTGCACCTGCCTGTTGTGCTATTAAATTCATTACACCTTAGTAAGAGTTTCTATCTTTAGTGCACTGCGTTTATCAGCTATTTTAAGCCACCACTTGGCTCTGCCTGGTTAGCACTTCTTTTTGAAATTTTTGAAACATAGGTGGAGTTTTTCACAAGCCTCAATTGTCTTTGACAAGGTCAGTGAACTGCTCACTAAGAGGGAATTAATTATTAATTAACTTTTTTTATTTTCTACTAGTCTCATGTATAGATTAAACATCTAGGATGACTTAGGCCTTTCACTGCTCCACAGTTCCTTACATACATTTAATGAGGACTAACATTCTTGCTACATTTATTACCAGTGAGAACACATTCAGAAAGAAGGACAAGGCACAGATGCAGTCCGAATACTGTAAGGATGAAAAAGTAGGAAGAAAAACCTTCCTACTGGCAACAAAAGTTAAAATTTTGCAGCAAATAAGTAAGATAAAATGAGAACTCGTCCAATCAGACCCAAGCACCAGTAACATAATGATGCTGTTATGAAGTCTGCATGATGTACATCTTCAGGTACTCTAAGGAGAATAGAATATTGAACACTGATTATGTCTATCACATGGTCTTTTATTGGTGGATGTTGTTGATCAGCGAAAAGTGTTTTTCACAGTGAATATGCTGCGTTTGCCACTGACCATGTTTGCCACATTTTTTCCAGGAAATTCACCATGCAGCCATGATAGATAATTTTTTTTTCCCAGCGCCTCATGATGCTTTGTGAGGCTAGCATGACTTCATAGAACAGTAGCAACCAATATTGGGTGGGACAGCTCCCCATGTATATAACACTAATCTGTACTCATAAAAATACTGCTTCTTTAATGGCACCTTATGGTACTTTACTTGTTTGTGTTGTTCCTTGTAAGACTATTTCTTTATAAAGCACCATTCCATTCTGGGAAGGGTCCTTTGCTTATGAAGTAGGCTCTTTGAGCTTGTGAAAGTCAGCCCAGACACAGACTGGCACAGAGACACACACAAGTGCCAACAACACACTATTTATTTTCCTTTCTTTTCTCTCCAGGACAGAGTGCACAAAACACCACAATAATGCCACTCAGTCCTTCTCATTTCTCTTTTCTCTCTTTTCTGCCGCCTCGACTCCTCTCCCGCAAGCGTTGTCCACCTTCCACCCGACTCTGGTACTCCAAACGGAGGGAGGTGGCCTCCTTTGTTGTGCACCTGGAAGTGCTCCAGGTGCACTCTGATTCTCTTCCAGCACCCAGATCCTCTTTTGGCAGCACTTCCGGGTGACTGTCCAGGTGCCCTCTGGTGGTGGCCACAGGCCCCAGCAGGGATGAACTTCCAAGCTTCAAGCCCATGACCCGGATGCAATCCTCCCGTGTTCCGGGGGAGGTACTGCTGTGGACATGTCCTCTCCCCCGGTCCTTCCATCAGAAGGCCCCGGGCCATCTGTCACAAGCTTTATAAACTTACTAATATGTTGAAAAAAGAAAAAAAAAAACTAAAACCTTTAATGTATGGCAGGTTACCCTGCAGGACATTAACAGATTGAGAAAAACTGGACAGAACCTGTGCTAATGCATGCAATGGCAATCCCTTTCAAATGATGACCCTTAAGTATTTCACAAATCTGTTCACGGTTATTTACTGATCTAAATAAATAAAAGTTCTTTCTGGAACCTTCATTTCAATGGGTCTTTTTAGAACCAAAAATGGTTTCCCTTTGGCATTGCTCTGAAGAACCACTCAGGCACCTTTATTTTCAAGAGAGTAAGCTAAAAATTTGTGGAAACTTGCTAATAAATTTAAATACAAGAAGAAAACTGGAAATGTGTTGGTGTATTTGTGTTTTAAAGGTAATGTCATTTTGTATGGACTTGTATGTGACCTGTGACCTATAATAAGTGAACCTGCCCCTTTAAATATATTAACCAGAGTCCTGAGCACTTGATGGTGTGGCCTGTGCTTCTGGTGTAACAAGGCTGCCAACCGGAAGCACTTCCAGGTCAGGCGAAACCTATCTTTAATTGGGAAGTTTTCTCCCAGCAGCTCCCTCTAGCATCACCTGAGTACCCCAACAGGGCTGCCCACCAGAACCACAACTCCCATGCAGGAGCCCTCCCAGAGCACCCAGCGTGGTAACACACGACCGAGACAGACTCCATGATGGCAACCTCCCAACCGGTAACGGTATCACTAGCCAACCCTGCCGGGATGCCCGTCCATCTTCATCCTTCCATTATACCTGGCATCCCTAACCAGGAAAGGGACTGTCCATCCCAGCCGGGTGCCAACTATCCTATGTTGTCTATGACAGTGGAAATAGTAAGGATTAAAGAATCCATGTGCTTTAGTGTTGTGCTAATTTGTGGCTAGCAGTGGCAAGCAAATGTGTCGGCGAATAAAAAAAGAAACTGGCTGTACTTTTGTGTTTGAGACTGGTAAGTACTGCTATTGAATCTGTGGGGGGCAAGACTTAGTGAATTCAGGCTTCCACTGCCACTGCTTGCAAGAAATTTTACTGTTCTGATATTTAATTCTGTTAGCTTTATCTCACTGAGGCATGGTGGTGCACTGCTGCCTCATAGCTCAGGTCACATTTTTGGCCTCAATAACTGGACAAGCATAGTTGTCAGACATTTCCCTAGCCATCAAGAACATTTGAAAGACCATTGCACTATTATAATTTAATTTAAAACTAGTTCAGCTCATCCTTTCCCATTGACTTCAACACATTTTGTAGAATTTGCTAAAGTTGCATAACAGTTCAGCGATTTAGCTCAAGATGTATCTAATTCATGATCATTCACTCATCACTATTGGATGAACTTACTGGAGGAGCTAAGAGGATTGTCTTTAAAAACTTGGGAATTCAAAAACAGGACAAGTATGCTTTATTATGAAGTTATAAGGCAAGATCTATTATTTACATAAAGTGAACACACCAATCAAAGCTCATCTTAATGCTAAATCCAAATATCTCCTTTATAACCTCATATATGTAATCCACATAACATAATAACAAATTACATTTTCTATTTTTCCAGTTTTTTCTGTCATATTTTCAAAGTCGACAAGGAATTTCTTAAAATAATTTCTCATTTTTAAAGTTGCTCTGTCTGCATGCATCATTATATGGTTAATGTTAGGGAACAATGTACCTGGTTATGTTGTATGAATCAAATAACAGGGTCGGTATTTATAAGCAAATGAATTTAGATTCAGACCATTCCATCTGGATTCACTAGGCTTTCACAGAGCATGGTGTCTCACGTATAAGGCCAGCCTTACAGTACATGAAACAGAATTGAAACTATTACTGCTGCACAGGTTCAGACACCACATAGAGAATGGAGAAGAAAAGTCTATGAATACGATAATGATGTCACCTGAGCAGACACCGGCCACCTGCAGAGTTCAAAGGTGGGACACTCTGATGGCATTGTGACTTTAGAAATTATTGTGTATTAACCTTTTTAATAGATGCGCATGTTTCATGGAATGATTTGAAGAATTTGTATTTTTTATTAGGAAAATGAAATGTAATCTTTACATTTACAAACAGAAAAAATCTAAATCCAGATTTACCATGTGTAGAGTATGCCTGTCTCCTTCTGTGATGCTCAGTAAATCCCAGAAAGAATTACTGTCAACAGTACTGTCCTGTGCCGTATTATTGTACCCTACATTGCAGGCTGTAGTAATGTTGATACGATTGGCAGTAAAGTTACTTGAATTTTGTTGTGTTCATTTCCAGGTTTGCCCATACCTGAATAATTTCTGACTGTAAAGAATTGTTTTTGATTTTACAATACATTTTTCCAGTTTCTGTGTGAATAGTCCTTCATTTAATCTGGTTCTACTCAAAGACGTGCAAGTTAGGTTCCTTGGCAATGCCCAGAATGGTCCCTGAATGAGACTGAACATAGGTTCATATGTGTGTGTGTGTGTGTGTGAGTGGACTGCAGCTGCTTCCAGCCTTGTGCCCAGCGTTCCCAGGATAAACTCCATCCTCTTGTCATGCTAAATTAGGTGAAGTAGGTTAGTAAATTGTATATTAGGTTGTGTAGTTAAATAATTGCTGCTGAAATTGGGTTTGGATTCCTGGATTCAATATGTTCCGTGCAATGTGTACAATGTGTCGACTTTGTTATATATTTTTCCAGCCTTTCCCTTGGTTTCTAAAATAAAGGAGATACCCTTCTGGGATTTCAGATGTCACAGAATTAAATATTCATGTGTTTGTTATTATTTTTTTATTTAGTTTTTGAAATATGTCTTACCGCGGCACCATTTTGTTTTTATTATGGGTGCTGCCATTGTTTGCTGTTTGTTATGCAGGTTTGCCAGATGTTAAAGATAAAATTCAATGAGCCATTCTCAGAATGGAAGGAGTATTTTTATCTCATATGTGGAGCCATGCAGTACAGGAAATACAATGAGTGACCTTACAGCTGCTGAAACACTTCTTAAATACACAGTTAATTAGAACATTAGGAAACTTGTGATGAGAACAGACCATTCAGCTCAAAAAGCTATTCCATCCTGTTCCTCTAGTTTGTCCAAAATAACATCAAACTGACATTTGAGGTCTCCAAAGTCCTACACACTACCACACTACTTGGTCTACTACTTTATTCAGCATAGGAATTTAGTCAACATTGGAATTCATGTGTTTAAGGTTCTTTAAACAAGGAAAAACTTTCTGACGTTTGTACAAAATCCACACTTAAAAACTTTTTGACCCCATCCATATATTGAAGAATTTATCTGAAAGTGACAACATTTATCCACTATACTAACTTCAATTATAATTCACAAATGCTTAAATCATGTCCCTTCTTAATGTCTGTTTTCTTGCATCTAATAATGTCCAACTCCTTCAGTCTTTCCTCATAGCTCGTAGTCTCCGAATCAGCCTAGTCTCTCTACTCAGGACTTTCTCTTGCACTGCTACATCTGTTTTGTAATATGGAGATCAAAGCTGCACACCGCACTTCAGGCGAGGCCTCACTAGTGCATTATGTAACTAAAGTATAACCTCCTGTGCCTTGTGCTCCAGACTTTGTGATAGAACCCAACATCCTGTTAGCCTTTGTGATTGCTTCTGTACGCTGACTGGATGTAGATAGAGATGAGTCAACTAAGAGTCCCAAGTTCTTCTCATAAGGGGCATTTTCAAGGAGCCGTTCTCCCATTGTGTAATTAAATCTAACATTTTTACTTCCTACGTGTAATACTTTACATCTATTTATATTAAATTTATGTGATCAATCTGCTCAAGCCAGTATGCTATCCAACTCCCCTCTGCAACAGTTTAGCTGATTCTACATTACCTGACCTTCCACCGAGTTTGGTGTCACTGGAAAACTTAACCACATTATGCATTATATATTATTGGTTATAAACCCTGAGGAACACCAGTTTTAATTTCACCAAATTCTGAAAAAGTTCCCCTCACCGTTATCCTTTGCTTTTTGTGTTTAAGTCAGTTTTGTACCCACCTACAGGCCACGCCATGAATTCCCACTTCGTTTAGTTTGAACACTAACCTTTCACAAGGTACCTTGCCTAACTTTCCTCTTCTGATCCCATATTTGCTAATACTGGTTTTTTTTTTTTTTTTTTATTAATTTTATTACAATCCATACAAAGCAATCAAGTTTTTACAAAGAGAAAAATTAAGAACAGATCGATCCCCACCCCTAATTGCTAATACTGTTTTAGACATCTGCTGCTTGATCTCTTCCTTAATGATTGCTTCCATTAATTCACCTGTAGTGTACATTAAACTTGCTGATCTACAGTATAACTGGAAAAGTACATGACTACATTTTACCACTCTTGTGACTTATTAATACACAAGACCCCCGAGTTCAAAATGTTTCTTTTGTGCTAGCACCAGAATATATAGGTTTTTAGCTTTGTACATGCTAGCCAAGCTGAGTGCTGGGTAGAATTAGGCAAAAGATCAAAACTTACACAAAATGCTTGTTTATAGTAAAAATGATATGTTCTCAAACAACAACAAATACTTAAGGCAACAAATTCAGATAAATCTGCGTTAGCATAAGGAAGAAGCAGTGATAAAACAATATAACCAAAATTAGAAGTGAGTGTAGAAGTATTCACTATTAAATTAATTATGTAGGGCAAGAAAGCTTGGATAGTACCTTTAAAAATACAGTAACATAGCAACATAATAATGACAATAGCTACTGCTAGGCAGGATGACTGGGAGTGTGTGACACATGATGTGCTTACTGTACACTACAAGGATCAGCATCATATACATCCTCACTTATCACAGTTTCTGGATAAATCCAAACAAAAAAAAATGGTATTATTGTTAAAGTGTTCTCTGGTTACTAATTCTATTCTCTTCTTCATCTTTGATTTACATATTGAGTTTTGGCTTAGGTTACATGAAATATTTAGGTTATTGACTCTCACATTATGTTCCTCAATCTACAATTTTGTCTCACATCCTGGCCTTTGTTTATTTAATTCTTGCCCTCCTGGTTACAACCTTGGCTTGTTATTACAATCATAATCCATCTTCTGCTTTCATCTTCCTTGTGCAGCCGGTAGACGCATACAGCATATACTTTACATTTAACTGACACAGAAGAATGCTTTCTGCCTTATTTCCATTGATGCCATGACAGGCACTCCCACTCTGATTTTAAAAAGTCAGCATAGGAAATCCTGGAAGAATTTTAAATAGTAGTCTGCTTAAAGTTGTATTTTAATAATCACATGCTTCTAAAAATAATAAGCAAGGTATGTTTAAATTTTGTTTAGTAATTGTTATACAAAGCTTAATCACTCATAACACGTGAAACTTGTTTAGCTGGTTAGTGGCTCCTCCTTGCGCCACAGCAGAGTACTATCTTCCAGAAAATGTATCAAATATAATGGTTATATTAAGCAAAACAGGAAAGGTGGATTGTTTCATAGAGAATGCTGTTGAGTAATGCATTATTTTACCTGGTATATGGCATAAATATGGCTTTGAAGTAACAGCATGTAGCTGCAAACAGCAAGTAATGTTATGTCAAAAAATAGATGACAATGCTATAGTTTTCATTTTTTAGAGTTCTTAAGATTTTTTGCTTTTGTCTATCTGAAAAACCAGCTTGTACCTATTTTCCACACTTAGTTACTTGACAAGACAAGTATATTGAAGGTTAGAGTAGATTTCTTAAAATGTATACTGCCTTACACATATTTTTCCAGTCTTTTGTTGCTGTTATTTATTGCTTTGTAGGAAATGCTTCATTTCAACATAACATTCGCTGTTGGTGACTTGTGCTCTCAGCATGTGCTTGCCATTAACAGTGCCTGGAATGCTTATCCTCTCATGTTTATTCCATAACGACACCATGTCTGTCCATTAAATCTGGTTAATCCACTTCAGGGTTACAGGAGCAAGAGCATATTGTGGTAAATCAGCTGTAAAGCAGGGGAAGAGAGTAAATTTTATCAAACAAAAAAAAGACACACATATTCACTTATTCCCAAATTGCACTTCTGTGTGTGTGTGTCTCTCTCTCTCTCTCTCTGTCTCTGTCTCTTGTGCTAGTCACTCTGCTCATTCCTTATCTTCTGCTGCTAGTGGCTCCATCTCTATCTTGGAGCGTTTTTTTTTTTTTCCCTGGGGCTTTTCTTTGCCTTATATCACCGTTGTCAAGCCCATGCCCCTTCCAAACTAGACATACTTTAACAACCCACTGTTTGCAAAATTACACTTATTCATACACTGTAATCTAAGGCTTCTCTTACTTTTGTGTCAGTATCTGGACAGCAGTAATGTGTTTCAGCACTCTGAATAGCACTGATGTATATCAATACCTTCGACTTACTGTATACATTCATATACGCATATAATACACATATAATTGTAATTAAAGCATAAACAAATAAAGTCAGAGAAGGGAAAAGGATGTATAATTACAATACCCGTATCATTGCAAGTGGATTAAACAACCGGAATTAGCTTTCTTAACTCTTTTTCTGCCTCCTCCATAGTGGTAAAGACGTAATGCTTGTTTTGAATATCCACTTTCAGTTTGGCAGCGTTCAAGAGGTTGTATCTGATCTCGGCTTTCCGTAAGCGCTATTTAATGTTGTGAAAAGCTGGACACTTAGCAGCTGTTGAGGGTGAGAAATCTGGGAAAATGCGAAAGTGGTAATTTTCAAATATAATCTCTTGTTTCTGCCTGAGAAGTGACATTACATGTAATTTAAATTGTAATTTCTCAAAGTGCACAATAAAACTCCTAAGTTTAGAGGTATTTGATCCCTGTATGCAATAAGCAACTGTTATTTCAGCATCAGATTTACAGTCCTCTCCAATTATTTTAGAGAATAGCTCAGCTACGAATTTCACTGGGTTTGGACTTTCATGATTTTAATATTATTCCTTCTGCATCCATCTTCCAGTGCAGTAAGTCTGTCTTTGTATTCGGAATTTGCAGCCGTTACTTTACCGTCTGCAGTAGATGCCAAATGTTCAGCTGTTTCAATTCGAGCCTTGAATGATTGCTTAATGTCTTTCAACTGATCGCTAAGTGCTCTCAGTTTTTCCTCAAACTTAGATGCATTTTCCCGAATGTGTTTGTCAACTTTTTTCCAGCATACCTTTAAAGGCTGCCTCAAAGCGATTATATACATGTTTCTTCAGGTCTTTATTATCCTGCCACAGCTTCTCATTTGTCTTTAGCATACCATTTATTTCTTTCTTTCTATCTTTCTTGAGCTCCTTTATGTCTTGAGCGCTTTGCACTGATCATTACCTTCAGTTCAAACAGATCGGTTTGGCCTTTGTGCTCTGCAGATAAAGTGACAAGCCCTGTTATACCTAATGCTCATGGCTCGCGAGAAATAGATGAAAACGCGGAAGGCAAGGCCATTTCCAGTTTCAATGGATCTTCTGGAATCAGCTAGCTATCGTGACCTGCATCACTTTCACATGTGCTACCACTTTCGCTCTCAACTGGAGAAGATGAAGATGAAGTGGCCTGGGGTCCCGGGAGATCTGTGCTTTTGCCCGTCTGCTCCGGGTCAGTCTCTGTAAGGCCATACCTTGAGGTTGGACTTTGACTTGATGCCTGTCTAGGCTTTGGGTTTCTTTTCTGTTTCTTTTTGAACCTCTTTCTTACCGCTCATGTTTAGATATGCTTGCATATACTGTATTAGAACCTCCTTGAGTTGGGTAAATAGAGGATACCTCGGGATGATAGAAATAAGAGAAGAATTAACACCGCCGCTAACGGAGTTCCGCTTCAGATGTCCCTCTCCTGTAATGGACAAGACCAACTCCCCAACTCCCCAACGAGATCAATACCATAGACAGCAGTAATGTGTTTCAGCACCCTGGACAGCAGTAATGTGTTTCAGTACCATAGACAGCAGTACTGCCTTCTCATATTCCTGGTCTCACTCAAAGAAACCTATTGGAAACTCACATTGATAAAATAAGAAAAGATTTAAATGTTTGTTTTATGAGCCTAGTTGTTTCAGTGGTTTTGCCAATTGGATAGCTGAAGTAAATCTGGCTTATTTACAGAAACTGTTGCAAAGTTAGAGGTTGTTTTTATTGTGGAAGGGTTTCAGGATGACCCTGTTGTAACCCATGGATTCTTTTATTCCCATGCCTACATTCTTTGACACATGAACACACATACAAATCTTGTTCTCTTATTCTTACACTCACCTGGCCTGGAAGAAGGCACAACCCACAGAAACAGTTCACTTGCACCTGGGAATATGGACCAGTTTTACCCAAAACTAACTGCTACTGTGCTTCACTCATCTATTCAAGGATATCTCTTTTCTCTTTACCCAATACGGCAGCACAGAGCTACAAGGCAGAGATGCTAGTAAACTTTTTAATATAGTTTTTAACACTCCTAAATATTCTTAATGTTCCAAAAGCAAGAGGAAAATATAAAAGTAAATGGGTGTGGCACAATCAATGATACAATCTTGGGATATAAGGAGCTGTCATAGAGGACACTACCTGATACAAAAATTGTGTGTGGCATTCAGTCTGTTAAGGTTACATCACACGTCATGGGTCTTCATGGTGAGTGTGTTCTTCTTCCTTCTTTTCTCTCTTCTCAATTTATTTTCACTTTAAACTGCAGACCTGGCAAGGCCAAGGTGAACACCCCTAGCTCCTCTGTGTCCACAGTAATTTTGACAAACCATATCAGCACATGTTCCTGAGGAGTGCATGCTCAACGATATCCAGTGGTTCAAGGGTGTAACTTTTTATGCAAGTGAAAAATCCAGAAAATGATCATTTTACCATTTAAAGTTCTGACCTTTTATCTTGCCAGAGTGCCCTTTTGTAGTGGCCTCTTTAATTTTTGGTATGCTGTCTATACTAACAGAAGTGAATGTCTTTATTTATTGACTTCATGTAATGCTAGCTTACGTGTTTGATTACTGGTTGATGGATGCTCTGTATGTTTTTTTTGTTTTTTTTTTAATTTTTAAACCTTTTTTATGTTATTTATCTTATGACATTGATCAGCATTAGCAGAATACATTTAAATTTACATTGAGATGGACAGGACTCCCCACAAAGGACTGCTACTTCCCTATGCCTTTTGCAGCAGGGACAGAAGCAAGTACAAATAACACGGGGGGGGGGGGGTTGTGGGGTGGTTGAGCTTTAGGTTGGGGTCTTAAGTTGATTTTTAATTTTATGTTCACAAATTTAGTTTTAATTTAAGAATCACTTGGAAAAAAATCAAGTTTGATAAAGAATATGTTGGGGTTTTTTTTAGCTTTATGTCTTACACAGTTAAATGAATCTGACTTTTTAAAAATGCTTTCTACTAAAGTAAGTAATTATGTACTTCATTATTATATTCCTTTATGTTCTGCTCTTCTTAATTGTTTTTAAGGATGTGTTAATGCCCAAAGTAAATAAACCTCTAGGCAGGCCTCTTTTCTTTGATGCAGCCCCCACAGTAGAGATGCAGTCTGCCTTTTTAATTTCTGCTTGCCAACTCATCTTTTCATATTTTCTTGGAAAAAAAAGGCTGAAATAATAACTAGAGGGGAAGGAAATAGAATGTCTAGAAAATGAACAATATTTTATAACTACTAAATATAATTCACTGTATGATATCAAAAGAAATGACAAGGTTTAATTCAAATTTTCAACAAGTAAAATTTCACTGTTGTTGCTGTTAACCGACATTTGACATTTAGACTTTTTAGAACTTTAGAGCAATTTTAAGTGGAGCAGGTTATTCAGGTTAACAAAGCATGCCATCCTATCTACCTAATTCCTCCAAATAGCATCAACTTAAATTCTGAAGGCCCCTAAAGTCCTACTGTCCACCACACTACTTGGTAGCTTATTCCATGTGTCTATGGTTCTCAGTGTAAAGAAAAGCCTGCATAATTTCCCCTTAATAAGTTTTCAGCTGTGTCTCAGTGTTCTTGCAGAATTCCTTTGAAAGTAACAGATGGGATCCACTGTACAAATTCCATTCATAACTGTAAACATTTCAATCGTGTTCCCTGTTAATCTGTGTTTATTTAAACTGAAAAGGTTCAACTCCTTTAATCTGTCCTCATAATTTGCACCATGCAGCTCTGGAATCAGCCCAGAATCAAACATAAATAGTATTGCAATAATTAGTCAATAAACCAAATCAATTGTCATACAATTCACACACTGTATTGCAGCATACAGTGGCACGAAATGGCGATTCCTGGGACCGCAGTGCAACATATACATAAACACTTGACAAGTGCAAGACAGATAAAGAACTATACAATACTATACAAAATACATATTTTGGAACTGTTTAGTTTCTCTTTTACAGGGTAACTGCTGTTGCATTGATGAAGAGTTTAGAATACTGACTTTCGTAGTATTCCAGCTTCAGGTATAATTATGTAGTCATAATCCATTGTGATTGCTTTTTGTTCTCTGTTCCTTTTGATGCTTGCACCATTATTTTTGTATATATTTAACTTACTTTATAAGTCAACATGGATAAAGGCACAATTTAAATAAATACATAAAAGGTACTGCAAGAGAATGGATAGTAATATTTTGAATTACTGTAGATAGTAATAAATAAAAAAATAAATAATAACAACAAGAAATGATAAAAAAAAAACAGTAATAACAAGTGCACCGCAAATAAACAAACTACTAGGAGCAGATCTGAGGGTAGGGAGGCAGCACAGAGTTCAGACAGCCAAGGGGTAGAAGCAGTTCCAGAACCTGTCAGATGCTACAGTACTTTCTGCTAGATGGAAGTTGGACAAAAACCCAGTGGGAGAGGTGGGAGCAGTCCTTCACAATGCTTTAGGCTTTGTAAATGCAATGCTTTATAAGTATGTCTGTAAAGGAGGGCAGAGAGGTCCCAATGATGTTTTCTTAAATTGTAGAACCTCATGGTAAGAAACACTGCAGTACTCAAATAAGACAGTGATGCAGCTGGTCAGAACACTCTCAATGGTGCCATTGTTGAGAATGATGTGGTGGGGGGGTTGGCATAGTATTCGCCTTCTTCAGTCATCACAGGAAGTGGAGACGCTGCTGTGCCTTCTGGGCTATGAAGGTGGTATTTATTGACCAAGTAGGGTCAGCTGCCAGATGCACACCAGGGAATTTGGTGTTCTTGACCAGTTGCACAACACAGCTCTCGATGTCCAGTGGGGTGTGGATAGCATGGACCTTCCTGAAGTCAACAATCATCTCTTTAATCTAGTCCACATGAACAGACAGATTGTTGCACTTGCAACAGTCCACCAATCATCAAATCATCTCCATTCTGTAAGTTGACTCATCCCAATTGCCGATGAGACCCACCAATGTTGTGTCATCCACAAATTTAATGATGGTGTCAGAACTGTGTATGGCTGGGCAATGAGGAATTAGCTGTATGAACAAAAGTGGGCTGTTTACACAGCTCTAGGGGGTGCCAGTGCTCAACATGATTGTACTGGAGATTTAGGGGTCATTCCCATTTATCCTATCAAAGACAATTTTTCTTAAATCAAGGAATTTCTTTTCACAAGACAGATAGTGTAACAAAGTAATGTATGGTACACACAAAATAATTAATTGCCTATCTGCCCTATAGAAGCCTACATTATTTGGTGCTGCAAAAATCCCTGGAATAAAAATAGCATATGGAGTCAAGCATCATTTCATGATCCAAGACTAGCAGGGCAAACTTCCTCCTTTTAGCTCATGAATCACTGGTAGGCCTATTTAATAAACTGGGCTGGGCACTGGTGATTCTCTACACATAGGTGAGGTGCAGTAAAACCCCAAGAGGTGTCCTTCTGAGATCAGGAGGAAACTGTGAGAACTCTCCAGACCTTTCTCACCTCAATAGTGTTCTCCTGTTAGTGGTGAACTCTGATACTCCCAAAGCTTCTAATTACTCAGCACAGCTCTTCCAGCCATCTTTTGTGCATTTGGATTCCTGGGAGTTTCCAGTCCCTGTCAGCACCAAACTCTCACAAGTTACCTGGGACTTCTTCTTCCTGGCTTGAGATAAGCAGCATAAAACTATTTTCCATAATTATATAAACTGATTTTCCATGTTCTCTTCTAAAACAGAAGAGTGTTTTGACCTATTTTTGGCTCTTGGTGATGATACATTGCTGTCACTTAGCAGGTAACTATGCATCCCCTGTTCAAGACAGTGAAGAAGTCTTTTTGAATTTAAGATGACACACTGGTGACAAATAGCTGCAGGTCTTAAGGTAACTTAGTGACATAATCTATTATTGTTTCATATGAAGTGTTAGGCTGCTGCACAAAAATGCCAAAAATATACACTTTGAGACTGTCCATGTGATGTATCGATGTTTCAGGGGACACCTGATCCTCAAAGCGAGATTTAATTTTGGTCACACTATCAACAATGCAGTTTTATTGTTTGTAGGAGTATGTAGTGCTTTTAAGATCATCATGGGAAAGAGACCCAAAGTGGCATATCAGATTAGACATTGAAAAGGTTTTCTAGATAATTAAAATGTAACATGTTCTGGCAGATTTTGTAGTCTAATAATAATGAAGATCATCCTGAAAGTGTCATCATTAATTCTTCAAATCTCATCTCTACGCTGTCCATTTGACCCTATGAGTACTGTTGTCAGTTTGTAATAATTAAAATGCTGTGTATTGCTACAAAGGAAATTAGACTCAGTCAGGTTGACAGAAATTTATGTGTGGAAATTCCTGCATGTGTGGATTACTGCTTTCCTCACCTATTATGAAAACTACACCAATCCATCCATTTGTCCACTCATTTTCTGAACAAGCATTTTTTAGTTCAGGTTTACAGTGGAGCTGAAGCATATTGAGATGTTTAAAGTTGGAAAGTACTCTGGATGCTTTAAATTGGTACAGCCTCTGCCAAAATAGAATGAATAATCAGCCCAAATGTGCATGTCATGAGGAAGTGGGAGAAAAACTGGAGTACCCAGAAATCTTGCTAACTGCACACAGAAACCGTAAGCCAGATATCCAACTTCTCCAGTTTAGGGACACAGGAAGCTGGTACCTATCCTGGAAGCACTGGGTACCAACCCCAGATGGGGGTGCCAATCCATCACAGAGCATGGTTATCACTGGTATGCCCGTTGCAAAGACTCAGAGTGACAGCACTATACCACAGCATAGACTAGTTCACCCAATTTCTTAGTTCTAGCCAACCTCTCTGAATCGGCACTAACAGTGTAAATTGTGAGCAACCACTTGGGTGTGTTGAAATAAACCGGAAGATGTTTTCAAAGAATGGTGATGAATGTCAGTATCCAAAGGTTTTTCAAAAACCAGAGGGCCTAACTTTAAGCAAAGAGTAAAAAAGAATTTCAGTAACGAAAGAATGAGATCATCAGCAGAGCCAAGACACTAAGACTGCAAAGTGAATTGAGAAGTTCAATGCTGTAAATCGCTAACCAGAAAACTAAGAGCTAAGATTAGTCAAGTTTTCAGTCTTTAATCTCAGATGAAGAGCCTGTCCATAGTGCTGGGTTTTATGGCGATGCTTTTGTAACATTGTTTGTAGTGCATCCTGGGAGGCAGCAACTGGCAACAGTGCTGCATGTCCTAGCAACTTACTAACAAAATGCTTAAGAATGGTGGCATAACGCACTGAAGATTAGACAACCAAAATCTAAATATTTTTTATAAACTAAATTTTATATCAGACACTTACAGTATCAAAAAAGGTATATAAACCCTTCGGAAATACCTGACCTTCAGTATTAACTGGTCATAAAAACATGATCTGATTTCCATCTAAGTAACAGAAATAGACAGACACAATATGCTTAAGCTAATAACACATAAACAATTATAATCACACCCATCAAACATTCACAGCAAGCTATGAGAAAAGCAAGTAAACTCTTGGATTTAACAACTGGTTGAACCTCCTTTGGCAGCATTAACCTTAAACGGCTACTTCCAGTAACTACAGATAAGACCTGCAGGAGGAATTTTGGATCATTCTTTCATACAGGTTTCAACTTACCATTATTCTTAGGATGTCTGGTGTGAATAGCTCTCTTGAGATCCACCCGAAAAGGTGGAACTAGTTTTTTTTTTTTTTTAAGACATTATGTAGTAGATGAACTTCCTATGTTTAGGGCCATTGTCCTGCTGCATATGGAGCTTCATCTGGCAGACAGCCCCGCTGACATTATTCTGTAGGACACCTGGATAAACTCAATGAAGGCAAGGACCCAGAGGCAGAAAAAGCAGCCCCAAATCATGATACTTTCTCTACCGTACTACACTTTTTGGATAATGATTTCAAGATGGTATGCTGTGCCCTATTAAGCCATATGTACTTCTGTGTATTCTTCCAAAACATTTGACCTTAGTTTCCTCAGTTCACAAAACAATTTTCCCAATAGAATTGTGGAGTGCCAAGGTGGTCTTGGCAAACTTCAGGCATGAAGTGATGTTTCTTTTGGAGAGCAGTATCTTCCTGCCATGGACATCATTCAATGTTTTGTGTATGGTAGAGTCATGAACAGAGATGTTAACCTGTTTAAATGATTCCTTCCAGCCTTTAGCTGTTACCCTCGGGTTCTTTTTTGCAAATTTTTTTTTTTATAATCGAGAGACAAGCTTCACGTCAGCAGATGCTTCTTATCAATAGCATACTCAAAATGTTTCAGTCTTTTTTACCTCATTGAGCATTCTATACTCAGCAAAAAAAGAAACGTCCCTTTTTCAGGACTGTGTATTTCAACAATAATGTTTTAAAAATCCAAATAACTTTACAGATCTTCATTGTAAATTGTTTAAACAATATTTTCCATGCATGTTCAATTAATCATAATCAATTAATTAACATGCACCTGTGGAATGGTCGTTAAGACCTTAACAGCTTACAGAAAGTAGGCATTTAAGGTCACAGTTCTAAAAACGCAGGACACTAAAGAGACTTGTCTACCGACTGTGAAAAACACCCAAAGAAAGATGCCCAGGGTCCCTGCTCATCTGCGTGAACGTGCATTAGGCATGCTGCAGGGAGGCATGAGGACTGCTGATGTGGCTAGGGCAATAAATTGCCATGTCCACACTGTGAGACTCCTAAGACAGCGCTACAGGGAGACAGGAAGGACAGCTGATCATCCTCGCAGTGGAAGACCACGTGTAACAACACCTGCACAGGATCGGTACATCTGAATATCACACCTGCGTGACAGGTACAGGATGGCCACAACAACTGCCCGAGTCACACCAGGAACACACAATCCCTCCATCAGTGCTCAGACTGTCCGCAATAGGCTGAGAGAGGCTGGACTGAGGGCTTGCAGGCCTGTTGTAAGGCAGGTCCTTACCAGACATCACCAGCAACAACGCCGCCTATGGGCACAAACCCACCTTCGCTGGACCAGACAGGAGTGGCAAAAAGTGCGTGAGTTTCTGCATGACAGCAATGTCAGTGTTCTGCCATGGCCAGCGAAGAGCCCAGATCTCAATCCCATTGAGCACGTCTGGGACCTGTTGGATCGCAGGGTGAGGGCTAGGGCCATTCCCCCCAGAAATGTCCAGGAACTTGCAGGTGCCTTGGTGGAAGAGTGGGGTAACATCTCACAGCAAGAACTGACAAATCTGGTCCAGTCCATGAGGAGGAGATGCACTGCAGTACTTCAAGCAGCTGGTGGCCACACCAGATACTGACTGGTACTTTTGATTTTGAGCCTCCCTTCATTCAGGACACATTGTGAAACATTTTTAGTTTATGTCTTATGGTGTTGACTCTTTTAGTGTTCATACAAATATTTACACATTAAGTCTACTGAAAGTAAAAACAGTTGAAAGTCAGAGGCCGTTTCTTTTTTTGCTGAGTATATGTTGTGCCTTTTGAGTCATCTTAGCTGGTCACGCTCTTGAAAGGAGAGCAGCCACAGTACTACATTGTCTACATTCATACAGTTTTTCTAACTTTAGACTAATGAATATCCAAACTCTTTGGAATTACTTTTTAACTGCTTCCAGCTTCATGCATATCAACAATTCTTGATCATAGATCTTCTGAGATTTCTTTTTTCTTTTCAAGATTAGGGGGCTGTGCCCCCTGCTCGCTTTGTTCGCCAACCCCTTCCTCCTCCCCACCAGCGCTACATGCCGCTGTGAAGAGGGGAGCTGAACGCACCCCAAGGTGACGTGGCTGCTCCTCCAAAACCCCCTCTTAAATGGTGATACAATGGGAAGCAAATACAGTTGTCTTTTTTACCTCCTTTTTGCTCGATCAGCTGCTGGGTTGCTGCTGCTGCCGTGCCGCATGATCTGCTCTTTGCTCGCCTAAACACTCCTTCCCCCCTCCCAACAGCGTTACGTACCTTTGTGAAGGGGGGGCTGAACGCACCCCAAGGAGACGTGGCCCCTCCTCCAAAACCCCTCTTAAACGGTGATACAACTGGAAACAAATAACGTTGTTTTTTTTACCTCCTCTTTGCTCGATCAGCTGCTGGGTTGCTGCTGCTGTGATGCCGCGTGATCTGCATGTTGTGTGGTGCTTCGAACGTTTAAAAGCCTGTACAGCAGCTGTCCTTTTGTATCTCTGCCTTGTCTCTCTTCTCCCCTAGACAACCTCAAACACTATTCGATCTCTTTTCATTGTTACGTTATTTCACCGAGTAATATTTCCTGTTTGTTTGCGCTAATGTGATCTTTACTCTCATTTTTTTGAGACTTTCAAATTTTCCTAGTTCCATTATCTCTAACCTGCTCTGCATGTATATCACGGGACTTGCTTCCAAAGGTTGTAAGTATGACGTGACTTGACCGTCTCGCAGGACATGAAAGTGTCTCTCTGTCTCTTTTGAAAAGATCTCTCTTCAAAAGATCACATCTCGTCACAGGAAAAAAGTTTCGTATCGTCGCAAGATTTTTTTTTATAATAGAGAGACAAGCTTCACGTCAGCAGATGCTTCTTATTAACAGCATACTCAAAATGTTTCAGTCTTTTTATTAGTCAAAGTAACTTTAAACCACACCCTCAATCTCAATTCATTGGTTAGATTCCAGGCTTGCTAACTCCTGACACCAGTTAGCTTTTGTAGAAGTCATCAGCCTAGGGGTTCACATACTTTTGCCAGCCTGCATGTGAATGTTGCTTTCAATATGTACAAGAACAATACAATAATTTGCACATTATGAGATAAACCAAACTGTTTTGTTAATTTTTGGAACTTTTGGAACTTTTGATCACGCGGCATCGCAGTAGCAGCAACCCAGCAGCTGATTGAGCAAAGAGGAGGTAAAAAAAAAACGTTATTTGTTTCCAGTTGTATCACCGTTTAAGAGGGGTTTTGGAGGAGGGGCCGCGTCTCCTTGGGGTGCGTTCAGCCCCCTTCTTCACAAAGGTACGTAGCGCTGTTGGGAGGGGGGAAGGAGTGTTTAGGTGAGCAAAGAGCAGATCATGCGGCACGGCAGCAGCAGCAACCCAGCAGCTGATCGAGCAAAAAGGAGGTAAAAAAGACAACTGTATTTGCTTCCCATTGTATCACCATTTAAGAGGGGGTTTTGGAGGAGCAGCCACGTCACCTTGGGGTGCGTTCAGCTCCCCTCTTCACAGCGGCATGTAGGTGGGGGGAGGAAGGGGTTGGCAAAAGATAAAGATCAGCCTGTGTGCCTAAATGCAGTTATTTCCAAAGGGATCATAAAGTTTTGCTTGCCGCTATACATGGTTATATTTCTGGAGGCTTAAGCTTTCAAAATATTCATAACAGAGGAATAGAGAACTGAATCTGAAGCAATGGAAATTTCTAACATGGTGTCCCAGTTCTGCACACATTTACAGTCTCTCACTTTGGTCAATTCCGAGCTACCAGTTAACCTAACCTGCATGTATTTAGGATGTGAAATGAAAACCAACACACCCATGAGACAAGGGTGCCAACTCCACACCGACAGTTTTCAGTTTACATCAATGACACAAACTGACTAAAGTTTGGCGAGATACAATTGCACGTTGTTTCATTTTTGAGAGGAAAACATTACTCCTCAGTCAAAGACATTTGAAGTATAACAGTGGTAGCCTTCAGAGTCCTGAATGAAACATAAACATTTAAGCCAGCGTTTCTCAACTTTTAAGTATTTGCAACCCAAGTTTTCATAACAGTTTTAATCACGCCCCCCCCTAACATTTTTTTGAAATATAGATGCATATTTTATTATACCTACTTAACTTTTATCGACATTTATCTAACTCTATATTTATTGTTCTAGTATCAAAATGTAGTTTAAATTAATTTGTTTTGGTTTCAACAGATTTTTTTGCATCTTCGCGCGCCCCCCCCCCCTTTTTGTTACTTCGTGCCCCCATAGGGGGGCCCGCCCCACAGGTTGAGAACCACTGATTTAAGCTTCTCCCCATTAGAAACATACGTTTCTTATTTTTTTATTCTTCTTTTCCATGACTCTTGGTACATTAAGGAATAGTTACGTACGGAATCTTTTGGTGCTTACAGTTTATAGAAGCTTTACCTAAATGCACTACTTCTTTTCCAACTCTGACATCTGTCCAATACAGCCTCGAGTCTGTCAAAAATCCTTTTTTTTTCTATGTTTTTGGTCCAATTGAATACATTCCTCACAAATACTATGTGAATAGCCTGACTCACATCCTCAGAAGACCTTTTTTGACTGAGAAAGTGACTAAATGCTAAAGAAAATGGATTCAAACGCGAAAGTTCGAGAGGGATGAATTCTTGCTCAATGCTTGACTCACCGAGTGACCTTGGGCAAGTCAATTAACCTTTCTGAGATTGTCTTTCATAGGAGACCAGAAAAAGGCCTTTTTGTAAGTGATTTGTGGCAATTGTTGATGCATAGTTCAGGCCATTTTCCCTGAAAAGCCCCTTGGGATGAAAGGCCCTGCCTAAACATTACAAACACAGACAATTCATTGAGAGTTCCGATGACTAAGAGTCAGAAGTTGCTGCAAAAGGTTTTTAGATGCATTGTACTCAACATTCATTTATTTTTGTATAGCACTCTTTACAGACTGGCAGCTCACCAACACCAAGATTCAGTCTGTTACAGATAATTTCATTAACGCAAAATGCATCCTTTAGACAAGTTATATTACATGAAAGGCAGAAAAATAAAGCAAATAAAGTGAGGTGCATTGTGTGTACTGTACAATCTGCTAGTTCTAACACACAGATCAGCGTGACTTATTCTACCAGTACCAGTGAATGGTGTCTGCAGAACGAAAAATGAAATTCGGTACTATTAAATAAGATTACAGCAAATACATGCAATCCTGTTCTACATCCTTTTGTGCCACCCTAATTAGTAACACTTTAAAATACTTACTTGATCCCTAAAAGTGGAGAGTAGCTTTAATGATGCAGGCCCAAGAGAAAAGCAGATTAACAACTGATGAATATTTACACAATGCAGAAAACACCGTAAATGAGTATGGCTGATGTACATTCATTAATTTCATTTTCATAAGCAGTTCAAGCTCAAGTGGTACCTGTGGAATGACAATGACTTGAAATATGTTGGGTAGTGTTGACTCATTAGTAAACGCTTGGCCTAAGAGCTGATGTGGGCCAGGGTGTCCTAATAAAATAACAAAGGTTATCATGTGGACTCTTAACAGTTAAGTTACACAATTTGGAATTCAAATAAGAACGTTAGGCTAAAAAGATTAAGAAAAACCTCTAACAGCTTATGTGGATGAAAGTATGCTAAGCCACAGGGATATATTCCATTTTCCTGGGCTGTAGTTTAAGTGACCTTCTGAACTGAGAACTGTCATCGCCAAACACCATTGCTTTAAAATACAAAATTAAATAATATGCTTTTCATGGTAATTAAATGCTAAGCTGGATCATTTAGCTAATTGTAACTACAAATAGGATAAGAAACAATGAAATGTAATTTAAAAGGCAATTACACCAGGTAATGTGTTTCTTAGTATTTTACACATTTTATGTATTTTAAATTAATGGTAAAGATAAAGGGAAGTACTGAAGATGATTACAGAATTTCCCCAGAATAGAGTCATTTTCAAGGCTAAACGTATTTAATAGTAATAATTGCCAAAAATTTGGTTACAAAAAGGCAGGAAGATTGATTAAGTGCACCATTTCATTGTAGAAGACAAAAAAGAAGGGCAGAATCTGTGTGGATATTTTGATTACAGCACACTCTACACTTTTATTTTTTTAAATTTCAAAACCTCCCATTGAAAAGCAACTGCAAATTAGTTTACTGTTTCAATTCTACCTTGGGAAAAGTCATTTCAACTTGTTTATTTTTAATATATTTTTTTTTTTTACTCATTCAAAAGCTGCTTCTGATGTCAAAATGGTGAAACACTTATAGTCATGCATTCTAAAGCGAGCATACCTCAGGGTAGGACATGAGATGGGACTGGTCAGAGGTTGGCACTGCGCGATGGCCAAGTATTAACTTATAAGACAGGGATGATGTTAGGTATTTATTTTAGGTGTTTTAGATCTTAGGTATTTATTCAACTTGCTTATAATAGTCCTTATTATTCAGAACTGTAGTAATTCTATTATTTGTTCATTAATGTACAAGGTAAGTACCACGCCTTATTGGACCAGAATACAGAGATGGGTCTTGTTATATGCTGATAGTCTGCTAGTGGACTATCTGTCAGGCAGACCACAGTTTGTGAGGCTCAATGACTGTGATTCTGATCCGGATGTGAGCAACACTGGAGCACCACAAAGAGCAGTCTTGACTCCTTTATTCATCACTCTGTACACCTCAGACTACAAATCTAACACCAGGACATGCCACTTGTAGAAATTCTCAGGTGATCCTGTACTTATGGGGTGTATTGAGATGTACTGGGATGAGACAGAGTATAGGAGTCAGGTGGAGAACTTTGTTTTTTGGTGTTGAGAGAAATGACCTTAACATCAGCAAAACCAAGGAACTGGTTATTGACTTTCAATGCACCAAAGAGCCTCTATGTCCAGTCACCATCCAGGGATTGGCAATGAATTGGTGCACTCCTACGAGTATCTGAGGGTTACACTGGTTACAACAGGTTGCACTATTCTCAGAACACAGAGAAACTATATAAGAAAGGGCAGAGTAGGCTCTTTTATTCTTAGGAGAATGCGTTCCTTTAAAGTGGGCAATGACATCCTTCTTCACATCTTCTATATCTCTGTCATGGCCTGTGGTGTGCTGCAATGGTAAGATCACTTCAAGAGAGGCCCACCAAATTAACAAGTTAATTAAATGGGCAGGCAGTTTAATGAACACACTCTGAAGTTAGCAAAGGAGAGAATTAAATCAAAACTGAGTGCCATTATGAACAATGGTGCACATCCTCTCTCTGACACACTAACACTGAGGACTTTCAGCCAATAAATCATTTAGCAGTAGTGTGTGAAGAAACGTTATGGGGGCTTCTCTATAACAACCAACATAATGCCTCACTGGGACTGGGACAGCCAAGTCAGAAGGTTTCTTTCTTTTTAAAATTTTATTTCTTTTTACTCATTGTAGTGTGTGAATGTATGTGTGTGTGTATTTATTTATTTATCTATTTATATTTTTAAAGAGCTTCTGTAAAAAGACACATTTTCCCCTAGGCTATCTATCTATCTATCTATCTATCTATCTATCTATCTATCTATCTATCTATCTATCTATCTATCTATTGTCACACACGTGCAAGTAGGAGGCAGCTAAAGGGCCTGAGTAAGTGTAATGAAACATCTGACCAGGGGGTGGCGGAGGGCGCTGACGGTCTTTCTCAGTTCCCTACAGACCTTTCCCGGGAAATCCTGCAAGGTTCCAGCGCCTCAGAAGACGTCACTTCCGAAGCCGGCCCCTTTGCTGACATCACTTCTGAAGCCGGCCCCTTTGCTGACGTCACTTCTGGTTCCGGCCATTTTGATGACATCAGTTCCTCTCCAGGCCTTTAAAGCCTCCATCTTGGGCTACTATAGCCAGTTCTAGTTTGGACTCTGAAATGCACTTGATATATCTGATACAACAAACCCTTTTGCAGCTGGGAAAAACAATATATGGGTGGCTGCCCCAAACCTTTATGATGTGTTTGGCGTATTATCTATCTATCTATCTATCTATCTATCTATCTATCTATCTATCTAT
>JANRMT010062812.1:6858555-6871716 GCA_026402145.1 Polypterus bichir lapradei
ATCTATCTATCTATCTATCTATCTATCTATCTATCTATCTATCTATCAAGTTGACTTCTGAAGGTCCCTAAAGTCCACCACACTACTTGATAGATTATTCCAAGTGTCTATCGTTCTTTGTGTAATGGAAAACTTCCTAACGTTTGAAAGTTACCCTTAATAAGTTTCCAACTGGGTCCCAGTGTTCTTGATGAACTCATTTTAAAATTTCAATCTTGATCCACTGAGCTAGTTCCATTCATAATTTTAAATACTTCAATCAGGTCACTTCTTAATCTCTCTTAGTGAAAGCATTTTCTGTACTTCTCTAGACATCGCGGTCAGCTGCTTTTCTCAACCTGCAAGTGACTTTTATTCTATCCACCCGCCTATCATTTTATGTTTTATTTTCTGTGGAAAAAATAGGGCTTGTTAAACAGGCCTCAGTAAATTGTACATTGTCATTTACTCAGATGATATCCCTTTAATTTCTTTAACTACTAGAACATTAGAACAATCTAGACAAGCACAAGCCATTCAGCCCAATAAAGCTTGCAAGTCCTATTGATTTAATTCTTTGAAAGTTCCGAAAGTGCTACTGTCTACCACAATACTTGCTAACTTTTTCCAAGTGTCTATGGATCTCTGTGTAAACAAAAACGTCTTATGTTTGTCTGAAATTTACCCATAGCAAGTTTCCAACTGTGTCCCCAAGTTCTTGATGAACTCATTTTAAAATAACAGTCTTGATCCACTGGACTAATTTACTTCATAATTTTAAACACTTCAATTAGGTGTTCTCTTAATCTTTTTTTGCTTAAACTGTAAAGGCTCAGCTCTTTAAATCTTTCCTCTAACTCATCCCCTGTAGCCCTGAAAACAGCCTAGTTCTTCTTCTCTGGACCTTTTCTAGCACTGCTATGTCCTTTTTGTAGCCTGGAGACCAAAACTGCACACAGTACTCCAGATGAGGCCTCACCAGTGCATTATAAAGGTTGAGCAGAACCTCCTTGGACTTGTACTCCACACATCAGGGCGCTATATAACCTAACATTCTGTTTGCCTTCTTAATGGCTTCTGGATACTGTCTGGAAGTTGATAGCATAGGGTCCACTATGACTCCTAATTCCTTCTCATAGGGTGTACTTTCAATTTTCAGACCTCCCAATATGTATTCAAACCTAACATTTTTACTTCCTATGTGTGTTACTTTACATTTACTGTCATTGCATTTCATCTGCCACAAATCTTCCCAAGCCTGTATGCTGTCCAAGTGTATCTAAAATGATTCAGCAGATTCAAGATTATCACCCAATCCACCTAGCGTGTGCCTAATGCTCACATTTACAAATACAGTCAAGAGAGGTCTGGCAACCGCATCTGCCTTGAGCACGGCATGGTTAGGAAAGGCTCCAGCTACCCATAACCCATTTAATTATAGCAAGTGGGTTCAGAATGGATGCAGTACAGAGAAGGATTAACAATGGAGTGAAGTTTATAACAGACTCCCTAGTGCATTTTTTCTATTTATTTGAATGTTGTATCCAATTCCTTAAGGTAAACAGGAAAAATTTCAGCTATAACATATGAAACATATAAACAGTAGAAGAAAGCCATAAAATCATTTATCATACTGATTTGTAAGCTTTGGTGTAGCTGCCACAAGAACAAAAGGAAGAAAGATCCAAACATTACTGCAATGTAAAAAGAAAAAAAGGATTTCCAGGACTACCACTGTCCTGGGCTGGAAATAACATAGCACCCAATCTGGTTACATGAATGACTAACGTGTCAGCTCCTCTACATCTGTCAATGGCACATTTTTCAGGTTAACGCACACTGCTGTAATGAATGTCTTTCCTTTTTTGTGTTGAATCTTCTCTCCTTGAACTATTTCCTTATGATTTTGTAGCACTGCATGTGTGCTCTTAAAGAAATCCTTTAATCTATTGATCTTGTTAGATTTACACTGCCCGTTTCATTCAATCCATTTCCAGATTTTCATTATATCCAGCATAATGTCACAGCCTTCCTCCATATCGACATGGGTGAATTACTCACACGACACCAGATTTCCGATACACGGTGTTTATTTAAAAGCTCGAAGTGTTACAGCCAACAATAAACAGTAATAATGTAGCTGGATTACGTTACTCTCTGTTATAACCATCAGGGTTATGGCACTCTAGACCCAAGTTTAGGATTTATTTCTGTACATCTGTACCTGTATACAGTGTGGTATATGCACAATGTTGTTACAATAAACTGGATACAACAAACTGGATCTAAAACATGCCCATCTGATTCTCAAAAGATGAGTGCAGATGGCCAGACCAAATATTTGAAGCTCAAACAAATCACTCTCCCTTTATCATACAGCACCAAATTATTGACATAAGATACTTTATTTATTTCAACGGCAAAAAAATCCATGGATGTCTAACATTTTGTCAGATGATGCTCCATTATCAAAACCTGTAGCCAAGTTCAAGTCTTACCAGCACTGTAGGTGTGATTCAATTGTGGAACACTGCCCAAGTGAACAGAACTCAATTATCTAGCATTATGACATAAAGGTTAAGTCTTTGGACCTCAAACCCTGAGTTTGTGGGTTCATATCCTGCTATAGATACTGTGTGACCATGAGCAAGTCACTTTATCTGCCTGTGCTTGAACTGGAAAATCAAAAAAAAAAAAGTGTAATTAATTGTATTACGAATGTTGTCAGTTGCCTTGGATAAAGGTGTCACCCAAATAATAAGTAATAATAAATAATGGATGGAAATGTGCAACCACAATTAGGTGCATGGCTTCCAAAGTAAAACTGTATTTAAGGAAAACATCAGCTGGTATGGCCTGTGAAAAAGCAGTCGTGCTGTATCAACTGTGCTAACAAAAAGTTAATATTTATAATCCTAAGAGACACTGTTATCAATGTGGACTATGTGTACACTGCTATGTCATCCTTCTGGTGTAAATGTAATGCCACACATCTAGGATGTCCTTCGTTTACCACTTCAGATTGTTTAAACACAGGAATAACAACTATGTAAATAGAAATATGAACAGTCTGACAAAAATGTGTATGGTGAAAGAGAAATACTAATTAATGTGCATTCCTTCGGTGTCAAGACATTAATATCCTTCTGGAACCTATTGATCTGTATAAGGGTTTATTTCCTGTTTCTGTAATAAGGCTCAAGAAAAGGTACCTGTTAATAAATTGTGTGAGTGAAGAAGTATATGAATTAGTGTCATTGCCCCCCATGGTCAAAAGCCTAAATGGATACTGTGTCCTGTAGGGGGTAACACCAAACCCCAAACCCCATACACAACTATGCACAGAAAGTCACAGGTTCAAAGGCAGGTTTTGTTATTTGGGACAATATCTTCAACGGGTTTCCTCTTGCCTCGAGGAACACCATGCAGTACAGTATAACAACAGTTCTCCTGTCTTCCTCTCCATGCACACCCCCCAGCAAGCATTGTTCACTTCTTCCCAACCCCAATTCCAGTGCCAGTGCCACTGCATTGCATGATGGAACCACTTCAGGGACAGACAAAACCCCGAAATAGGAACCACGTTCTCCTGCAGCTCCTCCTGGCGGTACCCAAATAACCAAACAGGTCAGGATTACATCTCCCAAAAAGACATCCTTTGGGTGTACTAAAGGGAATGCCACCAGAAGGACACTGCCAAACTGTGTAAAAGCATAAGATATGGCCAATGGAAGCTGTCTTCCTTTGACTTTTAATTATTATGGCCTCCAGGCTGGGAAAAATACCAACAGTTAATTCAGCCAGGCAAGGAACTATCCGTTTCAACTGGGATGCCAACCAACATGTGTCACTTGTGCCACCACATTTTCCTTTACCTCACTTGGCTATAAAAGTTTGATTTGTATTACCCAGTGAGCAACCATTAGTGTCAAATATGAAACCCTGGTGGGGTGGATGCTGGAGAGAGGTGTTGTTCCTTTTGTTTTTTGCTTTTGTATGTTTGAAATCACTTTTACTGTTACGTCCATTTCTGATGTACCATACTTGTTGAATTGAATCACAAAGGAATAACAGCTTGTGACAGCCAACTATATCTTCAGGGGCAGAGGATAAGCCCACTCTTGACCAAAACAGGAACTGGTATGTTAGGATTGGACAAATTATTTCATTTTTACACACTTTTCTTACTTATTTTGACAGTACTCAAACTTATTTTGTTGATTATTTTTTTTTTTTGGATGCAGGTTCTCAGAATTTTATTAATTTTTCGACCAGAAGCTTATTTTTGCTTTTGTTATTTTATTAGTGCTGTTATAACTGCTATTTTGTTTAATTACGATCATTGCCAATTTGTTCACTTGTTGTTTAAGTAGTAGCTAACACATTTTCAGGGTCAAGCCCTCAATGGTTGTAACCTTTGACTAACGATGGGTTTAAAGGTCGTTTGAAAGGTTCACTTCCTTATCTGAGTTGGCTGATTCCAAAACCCTTTTTAACAATTGTTGTTTTGTTCAACAAAATCTATTTGTTCTAAAGGTTTTCTCTAGTCTTGACTCATGCTAGTATTTTTTACGTTCATTTTTGTCTTGTGAATAGGCTTTGGTAATGATGCGCCTGTATTCCTTGTTCCTCAACAGTTTTTGGCTTGTCACCAGTTACTTTTCAAATAGCTTTTGTGAATTTTGCTAGCAGAATATAGGAAAAGAGCCCCAGCCCATCATACAGTATGTTTCCCAGTTTAACTCTTTCTTATGGATTGAGATTTTTCCGATGTTAACACCACCATTTTGTATTTTTTTTTAATTTGCTGCCATTTTGTTTGTGTTGGCTGTTTTGCTATGGTTACAATGTACCATTGCAATCATGTGATTGTTGTACAAACCACTGTGTGACTTTATCATTAGGAGACTCTATAAGGTGGTAGTGCACGTCGGTCTGTTCCCAAGATTGTGGGCAAGTTCTAAAATAGATGTGCATGTGTTTGCCTACGATCTTTTGGTATTCCCGGTTATTCGATCTCTTGGTAAGCCACCTTTGACTTTACTGGGTTTAGCAACTTATACATCAGTATACTTTCAGTTTTAAAAGGATTTCTAAGTTTTGATTTCAGCATATATGAGGGAAGACCCAGAAATAACGAGAATTTTTTTCTGGAGGCCGGAGCGGTGTTAGTTCCAACATTTGCTGCTAGGTGTGTGTACTAGACTGCCCTCTGCATTATTTGACCAAATGGCGTCCTTGAAGAAAGGTCTTTAAGGTGAGTGTCATTTTTTTCTTGAGCCTCTATTACCGTCTTTGTCAATTTTGTGATGGCAGACTTGAAAGAATAGCATGTTTGCAACAAGTTCTGTTTCCTTTGGGGAAAACAGTAGCAGAAGCGGTCACAATGCTTTGAGAGGCTTTCAAAGAAGAAGCTTTGAGCCTGGCAGCGGTTTTTATCTTAAAGTGCTCAATTGATTACGTGGTGCAGTGTGGAGAAAACAATCCGAATTGTGTTGATCAGGCGAGTGGCTTCTGCATCACGACAACACTCCCACCCACACAGCATTGAGTGTGTGGCAGCTTCTCACAAAAATTGGGATGACAGTGGTCTCCCCTACACCCCCCCCCGCCCCCCCCACTCTCCAGTCCTTGCACCCTGCAATTTTTTCTTATTTCCAAGTATGAAAAGGGACCTTAAAGGAAAGTGTTTTCAGGATGTAGAGGAGGTTAACAGCAAAACAACAGAAGCACTGAAGGCTATCACTTTGCAAGAGCTTCAGAACAGTTTTGAACAATGGAAAAAGAGATGGGACAAGTGTGTATTGTGTCTCAGGGAGAAGATTTTGAGGGTAATTAAGTTTTGGAAATGTTCAGAGAAATATATGATTTAAAAAAAATGTTATTTTTGGTCGCCCCCCATATAGAGAATGCACAACTCTTTCATCTTCTGTTCCTTCTGTCTAAAGAAAATCCTTGTTTTGTCCCAGGCAGTTATAAAAGAGACTAATCCTGACATCTAGCATCCAAATTTACCTCCCAAAGGTGAAGCATGTTCATGGCAGTGAAGTGCTGTGTACGTAGCAAAAGAATGGATTGCAAAGGACTAGTAGCGTGGCTAGTAGCATATAAAAACCATAAATTTAAAAATATTGTACAAAGGTGTTTATTATCATATTAGAGTTGAGAGAAAAGCAGAGCTGCCATAAATATGGTAGGTATAAAAGAGTTAAGTTCGGGCAGAATATATAGTATCCAAAATGCAAAAAAGGAAATACTAATATTTAATTGTGGTTTTATTCCTAAGACTAATCGAGTCCTATGATTATGATGTACAAAATGTATGATGAACAAAATGTAGCCATACAAACAAATTACTATCAGCTGTAAAACAGTAAGGCCAGTGACAGAAGATCTGAGGCTGTGTGCCTAATGTCTATAGGCTAAGTAGCCATACCTGAAATATTGGGCTGATGGAACGTGAAACTTGCTAAGAGGATTGTAACAGAGTTTTAAGAATGTGTCTTTTTTGGACAAGAAGTGAATCAATTCATGTCTTGTTGGTGATTTCTTTTGGTATGAATTAAGCATGCTCAAATTGTACTGTATCCATGCTGGGTTATATTATAGTAGCAGTAGTAGTAGCCATAGTATTTGTACTGGGTACAGTTCATTTCTTACTTGCATGTCCAGCCTACATGACCCAAGTTGCCACCCTCTGGTTCCATGATAAGCAAAACTAAAATAAAATGCATTAAAAACACGCTGACTTTAAAAGAGCAACAAGATCTCACTTTCTGTTTTTAGGATGTGGTGCTAACCCCTATCAGTCAGGAATTGTTGCAACCATCTGTCGAGATTTTGTGGCCAACCTCTGTTTATTAGATAAATAAATCAGGTAGGAGTTCCATTCAATGGCTAAGGCATCTGTCTCTTAAAACCCAAATAAGACTACTGTATTCTCCCTTTTGTGTTGGCGTGTGTTCTATATTCCTTTTCTGGAGCACATTACAAAGAAACAGGGCCCCCCAACATTGACCATCTTGAAACATTATCAGTACTAGCTCCTGTTTTTCTCCATTTTCTGTTGTCTTGGCTAGCCTAGCTTCTGCACGCTGCCACTATTGCCTTCATCCAGTTTGTTCCCTTTCCAACTAGGCCAGTCCTCACATCAAAATGTTATGGTCACATGTCAGTTTAAAAAACAAATTTGTTAAAGTAAAATTAGCTAATGTGATACATTTTTAATATATCTAGAATTATATATTGGACCACAGAGCAATAGAAGAATCACATTTTCTTTTAGATCATGTGGAGGGTCAGGTAAGTGTTCGTTGTTTACTTAGGGAAGAGACGGCAGCAAAATGCACTATGCAAAAAAGGAAAGCCAGAGGAGGCAGTATGATGCTTTGGACAATGTTCTGCTGGGAGCTTTCGTTTCTAGAATTCATGTTACCTTGACACGTACCACCTACTTAAAGATTGTTGCACACTATATAGCTTCATAGCAACAGTATTAAATGATGGCAATGGACTATTTCAGGGGATAATATGCCCTGCCACATTGCAAAAATTGTCTTTGAATGGTTTGAGGAACATGACAAGGAGTTCTATGTGTTGAATTGGCCTCCACATTCTCCATATCTCAGTCTGATTGAGCATCTGTGGGATGTGCTGAAATAACAAGTCCAGTCTATGAAGGTCTCACCTTGCAGCTTACAGGACTTAAAAGATCTGCTGGTAACATCTTGGTACCAGGTACCATAGGGCAGCTTCAGAGGTTTTGTGTACTACACGCCTCAATAGTTCAGAGCTGTTTTGGCAGCACAAGGGAGACCAACTATATATTAGGCAGGTGGATTTAATGTTGTGACTAATCTCTCTATATATAAAATCCAACGTTTGTCTGTCTGTCTGTGTGTCTGTCCGCTTTTCACAAGAGAACTACGTAACTGATTTAGATCAGGTTTTTTTCGATAACTTGCTTGAACATTCCGGTTGATTTTGCGACTTCTGCCATTGCGCTATGTATCATATTTTGCTTGCAGTACCGATTTATGTGTGCGAATCCAAGAGAGACGCAGCAGGCTGAGGAGAGGGGAGTGTGCCCTCCTCACTCATGCGCCAGCCTCGGGGCGTATCATACATCCGGTTAGCTAGGAAACGAGAGAACTATTTAATGGATTTAGATTGAGTTTTTTTCTAGAATTTGCTTGAACATTCCTGTTGATTTTGCGATTTCTCTCAGTGCTCTAAGAATCATAGTTCGTTTGTAGGAGAAATATATTTGCGCTAATCCGAGACAAAGGGGAAGGGGAAGTGTGATGTCAGGAGTGGGAAGTTGGTCTACCTCTGTGTTTTGGAGCTTAACTTGCCTAGGTATTGCTTAGCTAGCGATACCTTTTTGTTTATTGATTTTTAAAGTTTGTCCTTTTTCACTACTATGCGGGCGGAGCTGCGCGGAACAGTTAGTATATATTTAAAATCCAACCTCTGTCTGTCCGCTTTTCACGAGAGAACTACTTGACAGATTTAGATTGGGTTTTTTTCTATAATTTGCTTGAACATTCTGGTTGATTTTGCAACTTCTGTTATCACGCTAAGAATCATAGTTCGCTTGCAGGACCAATATATTCACGCTAATCCAAGACAGAGGCTGTGGGCCAAGGGGAGAGGGAAGCATGATGTTAGGAGTGGGGAGCCAGGCAGGGCCCTCCTCACTGTCCTGTTTCACTACTATGCGGGCAGAGCCACAGAGGACGGCTAGCATGCATATATATATATATATATATATATATATCTATAGTGGCAGAAAGCCGGGTCCCATGCCCGGCAGGGTCGTCCCTGCTGCATCTGTTTTCAGGGGAGCAACCATGGGCAGCTCAATACCTCCCCCAGGGCGCTTGAATGCAGCCTGCCTGGTGGACGGTGATTCCCCAACCTGTCGCATGGCTCCATGGATGACGGAGTCCTCCACAGCCTGGTTGGGGGCTCGGATGACCACTAGTTGGAGCTGCATGAAGTCAGCAGCATGGCTGGACGAATTTTCAGCCCCACCTGGAAGTGCAATTAGGACCCGCTCCCAGAGTTGGGAGGAGGAGGACTACGCTTGAGGAGGAGTGGTGGTAAAAGGGAGAAAACTGTTGGTGTGTTGTGATAGGGCTTTTTGGACTGTGTATTGCCTGTGGGTCACGGGATACTCCCACTTTATCCATGCTTAGGTCTGTTGGTTAGAAAGTCCAAAATCCAGCTGCAAACACTGGTGCTAAGTTCTAAATGGAGGATTTTGCTACCATCCCTCAATTCTGCAGTTCTATTTTGAATGCTATATACTGTATTATGCAGTTATATTTATTTAAGGTGTTTCTTGTTAATTAAAGAAATGAAGTACTGTATTTGCTCTAAAATCACACCTGCTGGAATCAGAAGTTCTTACACCATAGCATGAGGTACCTTAAATTCATCTAAAGGTCTTCTGATGGGCCGTTGTGATGTATTAATCTCTCATTTAACTTTTATAGACACCCCCCCAAATCCCAGTGGTGGAGTAGCCATTGTCTGCCTTAACCTTTTCCAAGACAGTTATCTCTGTCTGGGGTCTCATTGACCTTTAGTAATAAATAGTGGTGGGCATGTCCTCTTATTCTTCATAAGAAAAAATATTATAGGCTTAAACATGTTTCCAGTGAAGTCAAACGAGAAGAGAATACAGATCTGTGTGTATTAGGAAAATATGCTGAAGTTGTCAAAACTGTATTATTTAATTGCTAGTCTTTCGACATCCATATAATTCAAGATATTAATTGGCACAATGATAATTTGTGCCATAATGAAATGTTAGAAAACTGGGTTAGCCTGCTGAGAGTCAGAGAGCTGATCACTCCACTGTATCCCTTCAGTGAGTCACACATGTAGACAACTGGAGCAAGAGATCTGAAGTGTGGAAACACCATTGACACTTCCACAATGCAAATCCCGGAGGGGCTTATTGGTACTTAAACATTTATTAAGCTCTTTCAGCAAAAAAGGATCACATTTATTCATTGTCACATGTGTGCTTGTACAGCAGGAAGTAGAGGGAATTAATCGTTATTTGATTCCTTTTTCTAATGGCCAGTTATATTACTTAAATGATTACTTCTTTGGTTCTGGTCATCATCAAGACATACTTTATTCGGACTGAACTTTCAAATTCAATTTTAATCAATTTTATTTCAGAAATGTAATATATAAACAAGCAAACAAACCTCTTGATTTGCTGCTACAGTGCAACAGTCGAATCAAGCTCACATAATCCAATTCAAAGTTGTTAGGACCAGAATCTAGCCTGGCAGAAGTGGGCACAAGGGAGAAATGAACCCCAGATGAGAAACCAGTTCATTGAATGACACTTACTGCACACAGCCACAGTAAAGCCATGGTCAGATCCTGTTTTCAAGAACATCATCTGTCCAATATTCATAAAAATGGTGAATGTTCATTTATGAAGCCGCCTATCAATTTATAAATCTTGACTTTGCCTTTAAGAATCACTATGAATGACCAGGAATCAGAATCTTAATTTGTAAATTGGAAGTTCAGTGAAGATAAAAATACAAAATTACCAGAAGCAACTTATGTACAGCAGCAAAACCTGCAAAATTAATCATTCCTCTTATGCATTAATTTACGAGGATGAGTATTAAGCAAATATAGTGCCCTGTACGTCTATATTAAGGTGTAAACTGAGGTGGCTTCTCAAGTTCTGTGAATGTTACACTTATAGATTGCAATGAGCAATAATATTGTACCTTTGTGCAATGGCACAAACAAAATATGTACAGAATAATGCAACAACCTTTAAATACTATCTGATCAATGATGCATTAAATATTTTCATTCTCTGGCTCCCAAATTCTACTGGAGTAACGTTAAACACTTTGTTTTGTAATGGCAAACAGCACTTAAACTGTAACAGAAACAGACTTTCAAGTTAAAAATATCCAAATAAGGACAAAAAAAATGTCTGCCCACGGGACTTGACAGCTTTCTGTGGTACTTTTCTTTGAGGGCGGTGGACCTTTCAAATCATTTCATTTTTCCTGTGCATCTTTTTCATATCCTAAATTTCAACAGTTACACAATTTTCAGACTAGCTAGTCCTTGATTGCTATTCAGAAAAAAAGTGTGACTCTCAGTTGGATGAAGTAGTTAATGGAAGTGACCATGTGGATGAATGATGAGAAGAAATGAAAATATTCCATGCTTTAGAATTATGCACATAGTGTTTTATTTTAGTCCACTACACATTCAGCAGTGATAGAGTATTATAGTATTTTGTCAGCTGATTTCCTTTGGAAAAATGACAAGCACTAAAATTAAACAAAATAATAATGTTTGATATGTACCATCTGGGACATAATCACTGACAGAACAATATACTGTACACTTTACATTTATGTGAAGGAGTAATTGTTCCAATGAAGCCATTTCAAATTTACCAAAACAGTAAACTATGGACATGCCCTGAATTAATAAATTTAAAACAGAAAAAGGAAAATTTAAATATGCAGCTACCATAGCTTTGAAAAATATGATGCAACGTACAGTAAGAAGACAAAATAGAATTGTACCTTAATAATGATGAAAACAAAACCATCAGTTTACTATATAACAACATTTATTTATATAGCACATTTTCATACACAAAAAGTAGCTCAAAGTGCTTTACATAATGAAGAAAAATAAAAGACAAAATAAGAAATTAAAATAAGACAACATTAGTTAACACAGAAAAAGAGTAAGGTCCGATGGCCAGGGAGGACAGAAAAAACAAAAAAAAAAAACTCCAGATGGCCGGAGGCCATGAGACCGCCCAGTCCCCTCTCGGCATTCTACCTAACATAAATGAAATAGTCCTCTTTGGATTTAGGGTCCTCACGGAGTCACTTGATATTGATGGTCATGCAGACTTCTGGCTTTTAATCCATCACTGTTGGAACATCACGGTGCTTTGAGTAGATGCGCCACCACCAAAAAGACACCGGAAAAAGAAACAGAAGAGAGAGTAGGGGTTAGTACAGATTTTAGAGCCACCATGAATAGTTATTATAATGAATTGGATATACAGAGTATCAGGATTCAATTACAGTGAGGTTATGAGAAGGCCATGTTAAAGTAATGTGTTTTCAGCGGTGTTTTAAAGTGCTCCACTGTATTAGCCTGGCGAATTCCTATAGGCAGGCTATTCCAGATTTTAGGTGCATAACAGCAGAAGGCCGCCTCACCACTTCTTTTAAGTTTTGCTCTTGGAATTCTAAGGAGACACTCATTTGAGGATCTAAGGTTACGATTTGGAATATAAGGTGTCAGACATTCCGATATATAAGATGGAGTGAGATTATTTAAGGCTTTATAAACCATAAGCAGAATTTTAAAGTCAATCCTGAATGACACAGGTAACCAGTGTAGTGACATCAAAACTGGAGAAATGTGCTCGGATTTCCTTTTCCTGGTTAGGATTCTAGCAGCTGCATTCTGCACTCGTTGCAAACAATTTATGTCTTTTTTGGGTATTCCTGAGAGGATTGCGTTATAGTAATCTAGACGACTGAAAACAACGCGTGAACTAATTTCTCAGCATCTTTCAGTGATATAAGAGGTCTAACTTTAGCTATGTTTCTTAAGTAAAAAAATGCTGTCCTAATGATCTGATTAATATGCGATTTAAAATTCAGATTACAGTGAACAATTGAGACACTATGGCTTAGTGAGTAACATCACTTCAAGAGATGCCCACCGAATCATCATCAAAATGACAGGCTCAGTTATAGGACATGCTCTGTGCTCCCTGGAAGTAGTAGAAAAGGAAAGAATTACAAAAATTGAGTGCCATTATGAACAAATCTGCACATCCTCTCTCTGGCACACTAACACTGAGGACTTTCAGCTAATAAATCATTCAGCAGAAGTGTGTCAAGAAATGCTATGGGGGCTCCTTTATACCAACCAACATAATGCTTCACTGGGACTGGGACAGCCAAGTCAGAAGGTTTCTTTCTTTTTTAAATTTTATTTCTTTTTACTCATTCTAGTGCATGTACGTGTGTGAGTATTTATTTATGTATTTATATATTTAAAGAGCTTCTGTAAAAAGACACATTTTCCCCTGGGCTATCTATCTATCTATCTATCTATCTATCTATCTATCTATCTATCTATCTA
>JANRMT010062812.1:6871726-6882712 GCA_026402145.1 Polypterus bichir lapradei
CTATCTATCTATCTATCTATCTATCTATCTATCTATCTATCTATCTAGCAAAAATGTGTGAAGAAACTGCATAATGTCTCACTGGAACTGTGACAGTAAAGTCCGAACTTTCCTTTCTTTTTATTTTTCTTGCTTTATAATCATTATGATGTGTGTTCAGACAAAAGTGTATCTGTACTGTATATTTATTTACTATTTTATCTACCTATTTATGCATTTATTTATTAAAAGCCAAAATTCCACCCTGGGGAGAAATATAGTTCTATCTATATAATCGTCATGTGATCAGTCACTTTTTTTATGATTTTAGCTTTACTCTGGATGTCATCCTTTCCTAAGTCCTCTGCATCAGCCGAAAAGTATTAAGCCTTGAAACACTCATAACACTCCCATTCTATATTTTGTATGGCTACCTCATAGTTGTTTGCAAACTTTAACAGCAGTTGTACGTTATTGTCTGTTCAGGGAAACGTGTGCAGTTTGCACTTCCTTCAGGTGCTCTTTGTGCTTTCTACTTAAACATATGTTGTTAATGACTGACAAACAACACAAGAAAGATTCATAAATTTTGGCATATAGCACACTTTTCATAAAACTAAAAACACAGGTAGACACAAAATATTTTAAGTGGAATTATTTATTAACATGTCCATATAATAAATTCAAACTTAGCAAAAGTAAATTCAATTCAACCCCCACCCAAGAGAAAGAAAGGAAGGCCAACAGCCAGAGTAAAACTTTAAGAGTAGAAATATAAATATAAATAAATGCTTATTCTAAAATGTTATTGATTAGATCCTGCCAGGTTTTAAAAAAGTTTTGTACATATCCGCTAATTGAGAATTTGATTTTTTCTAATTTCAAATAATATAAAACATCAGTTACCCACTGACTTAACAGAGGAGAGTCAGGATTCTTCCAGTTGAGCAAGAAAAGTCTGCGTGCCAATAGTGCAGTAAAGGCAATTACAATTTGTTTGTCCTTCTCCACTTTGAGCCCCTCTGTGTGCCCACCAAACACAGCTGTTAGTAGATTAGCAGAGATTGTGACACCAAGGCTGTCTGATAGGCATTTAAAGATTTTGGTCCAAAATGATGTTAATTCGGTACATTCCTAAAGCATGTGGCCTAGGGAGGCTTGAGCTCGATTGCAACGTTCGCAGGTTGGTTCATGCCCTGGAAACATTTTGGACAATTTTAAACTAAATAGTTGTGCTCAATGAAAGATGTTAGGTTGAATAATTGTATGCTTTGCACATATGGAGCTCAAGTGAATTCTGTGCATGGTTGCCTTCCACTCCTTTTCTGAAATGTTGAGTTAGTTATCTTTTTCCCACTGTACTCTGGGATCTTTGAAAGGAAGGGACTTTAAAATGTTTTGATATATTATGAAAATGCTGTCTGAGTCTTCAAGACTGATAGATATTTCCTCTGGAATAGAAATAGGCTGGAGGTGAGGAAAATTGGGCAGATTTCGTTTTGTGGAGTTTCAATTTGGAAATAGTGGAAAAATTGTGTTGACGGGAAGCTAAATTTGGGGTGTAATTGTTCATAGGATGCAAAGATAATATCTTGAAGTGATTCGTACATTAGTTCCATATTCTAAGTGAATGAAGGACAATTGAGTTCTTAGTATATTGAAGATAACTTGTATTTACTGAGGAACTAAGCAAGGAATGTAAAGAAGTACTGCAGGATTTGATTTTTATTGCAGACCAAGAATGTGTGTGTTCATCTATTTATGTCAATGTCCAAGTTTTTATAGTTTGTATATGTGCCACCCAGTAATAAAATTGAAAGTTAGGTAGAGCCATGACACCTTCTGCTTTAGGTCATTGTAGGGTCGCCCTTTAGATGTGTGGATGTTTTGAATTCCAAATAAATGAGGTTATGGGTGAGTCTTATTTCTTAAAAAACATATTTGTTAATGTATAATGCTCAAAAACATTAAAGGAACACTTTTTAATCAGAGTATAGCATCAAGTCAATGAAACGTCTGGGCTATTGATCTGGTCAGTTAAGTAGCAGAGGGGCTTGTTAATCAGTTTCAGCTGCTTTGGTGTTATTGAAATTAACAACAGGTGCACTAGAGGGGCAACAATGAGATGACCCCCAAAACAGGAATGGTGTAACAGGTGGAGGCCACTGACATTTTTCCCTCCTTGTCTGTTTTTTCATTAATTTTGCATTTGGCTAATGTCAGTGTCACTACTGGTAACATGAGGCGATACCGGGACCCTACAAAGGTTGCACTGGTAGTCTAACTTCTCCTGGATGGCACATCAATACGTGCCATTGCCAAAAGGTGTGCTGTGTCTCCCAGCACAGTCTCAAGGGCATGGATTCCAGGGGCCTCATGTATAACGCCGTGCGTAAAATTCACACTATAACATGCCGTATGTACAAAAACAGAAATGTGCTTACGTACAAAAAAATCCAGATGCATAAATCTGTGCGTATGCCAACTTCCACGTTCTTCCGCTACATAAATTCTGGTCATCGTGAAAAGTAACGCATGTGCATGTACCTGCTGCCACTCCCCAAACTCCTCACAGAATTACGCCTCTTTGAATATGCAAATCAATATAAATAGCCCTTAAGCTCAACGTTCTGTGAAAAGACAAAGGCAAAAGCACAGGGGGAAATAAAAGAATTTCAGTGAATACCAAGTGGAGGCAAGGAAAAATGTACTATTTGTTGGTTTAAACAGTGATATAAACAAAAAAAGGAAGTTGATCAAGTGACATAGAGTGTTGGAGAAACTCGAAAGCTCAAGTTCACAAAGTCGCACAGTGCCTGAAATAAAAAAGAAGTTGTCAGATATCAAAGTCGCCGTGAAAAGGCGAGTCGTAGCCCACCGTCTGAGTGCCATATGAAAGCTTATTATTATTATTTTGTCATTAAAGTAGAACATCATAAACTTCATCTTAAAATCGCTTAATTTACTAGTTTCTCAAATCCCATTGTAACTAAAGTAGCACGTTAAATGCTTTTTGTACTGTATTTGATCTTCTATGTGCTCTATGTGTGTGAATTAAACGGACTTTCTCTTCCTCCAATAGGACACAGAATCCATTACATTTGTGATATTACAGCTCTCTGAATAATTAAAATACTGAGATGTATACCTGATATCATTTTCATGATGATAGGGGTTAAAGCACGTTATTAAACATGGGAAAACGGTGGCGCAGTGATTATTTATGACTCCCGCAAGATACTTGCTGCACTGTGCATGACCTTCGATGAAGCAATTTATTGCAGCAGTACTGTCTCTTTCAAACGTATTAACCCCCAAAGTTCCTGTCCTTGCTTTATTTTCTCCAAATACCCAATTGCCTCACAATCAGCTCTGTAATAAACGTTAAGCCATCTGTAAGCTTAGAACACCGTTTCTTTAAAACATTTAAGGGACATTGAAATATCTTCGTAGTACATGTTTAATTATTCTATCCATCTATCCTTCCAGTGTCGTGTCAGCCCCAGCAAGAATACAGCGTGAGGCAGGAACAATCCATGAACAGAGCACCAGCTCCTCACTAGCACTGCGGCACCGTGTCCTCGTATGTTTAATTATTAACAATATAGATTATTTAAATTAAGTTAAAGTTTTATCTGTATAATATAATAAACATATTTTGCTGCATTTCATCTTAAAAATGATTTCGCCATCATATGTAAATACACACTTCATAAAGTGGCTCAGGTTGTGCAATATTATAACTGTATCGCAAGTTTACAGTGAGGTGATTGTACTTATAAGTACAAAGAGTTCTACAAGGAGCACTTGATGGACTGATTGAGTGCATTTATAGTTCTTGGGATGAAACTGTTTCTGAACCACGAGGTCTGTACCGGAAAGGCTCTGAAGCGTTTGCCATATGAGAGCAGCTCAATAGACAGCATGGCTGAGGCAGCGTGTGCTTGATGCTGTATACCGATAATTCTCTTTCCAATCAGCTGCTGTAGAGCTGTGATTCCCCACTCAGATATAGTGATATAAATACTCTGAGTGGTGCAGTGAGAGTAATATGGAAAAAGATGATCTGCTGTGGCAACCCTTAACGGGAGCAGCTGAAAGAAGAAGAAGAAGGTGCAGTGAGAGTAACAACACTAAAGCAGCTATGGTATTTAGAACAGTTTGACCATTCTGTGGACCATTATATTGTTACAGGTTAATTACAATCAGATGCATTAAACTAATAAACAATATGCTGTTAATTTTAGTGTATTTATAAAGCTGCATCAGGGATGTGGATCTAAAAAAGAAAGGGAAACCACACTGGAACAGTAGCACTGCTTTGACACTGGGTGCAGCCAGTTTGCAAAACTGAGCGGAGAACTTGCGTATGCCAAGCATTTAGCTACCGTGAAAATGTACGTGGCTTTATGCCAACTTTAACTTTTATACATCGCGATTTGAGCGTGGAATCGAGCTTATGCAACATTTTTGTACGTACGCACAGTTTATACATGAGGCCCCAGGACCTCGTGCTTTCCCGCTCTGAAGTGAATTTATAGTGTCGAGTAATTCTGATAGTGTCAGAGGTTTATCCAATTCTTCTGCACTGAGAGTGTCTAGCTGTAGTATCTGCAATGTATCAAATATGTATTAGATTGTATCTTGTATTCTTTAAACTGAGTAGAATATAAGAACTTATAATAAGTCTCTAAATGTGTGCATTATGTTTTTATGGTCAATGGTTTTATCTTTAACTGTGTTGGTGATCACTCATATTTCTTTGCAAACTCCCTTCTTGTGGATTTGTTGAACTAAGATCTTATTTGCCTTCTCTCCATGTTCATAGAAATGACGTTATGATTTAAAAATGAGTTGTTCCATTTCTTTTGTTGGCTAGAGTTTGAGTTCTGATTGCAAAGCCTGTTTTTCCAAAAAAGTGCCTCATTTAGAGAGTGTTCTTGATCTATTCTGGTAATTTCACTGATTAACTCTGATGCCTTCTTGGTTTCCAATTTATTTTTGTGAGAGAGATATGATATAATCTTTTCTTTTTTGCCTTCAGAGTTTCCAAGAGTATCCCTGCAGAGATGTCTGAGGATACATTTGCCTCTAAAAAAATCAGTTTGCTTGGATGTAAATTCTGTAGTTTTCATCAGCTAATAACAGGGGGTTAAGACGCCAGCTGCACTTAGAGTATGTAGGACATAATGATTTGAGCTCCATGATCAGAGGGGCATGGTCGGAGATAAGAATAGCTTTAATCGTGGATAAAAAAAATCTATAAAGAAATAATGAATTATTGAATTACAATGATGTACTGGTGAGAAGAAGGAAGGAATATGCTCTTGTATGGAGTATAGATTTAAAAATCTATGTTAGGTTTGATAAGTTATGATCAATTACAAAACTGTATAATTATTATTGCAGTATTAGATGTTGGATTTAAAACACAGTTAAAGTCAATGGCCAATATAAGTTTATGAGTGTTCACATTAGGACCTGATGCAAATAAGTTTTGCGTGAAGTCTCTGTCATCTACATTGGGTGTGTAGATATTTATCAACATCATTTTGCAATTAAATAAATTACCCATCACCATCACATTTTGCCCTACAGGATTAGATACTACATCTGATAATACAAATGAAATTGTTCTTTGAATTAAGATTCCCATACTTTGTATAGTTGGAGTGGAATATTTAGTCAGTCCAATCTCTCCATTTTTTCAAGGCACCCCTAAGCCTTCAGAGTAGGACTCTTTGGAAGCATCCATACTGCCTGTTCGATTAGGGGGACAGAATGGCTTAGTATGCTTCCTTATTGAGACCAAGTGTCCTTTTTCTGTCAGGTGTTGCCACTGGTGATGTTTAATCATTGAACTTCTCCCTTTAAAGTGGGTGCCCCAGTTTCCATCCCTTCTGGGTAACCTGTTCATACACACATATGGTATACCACCACTTGGTAAGGCCAATGTGGACTCCCTGACATTTATATGTTCAGTAAACATACATTAAGTCCTAAGGAATAAATCATGTCTTTGGAGTTTTGTACATTGCTAATAGTTCCCCTGGATTGTTTATCATATTGGAAATTATTTTGCACCACTTTGAATATAAAGTATTGCATCACAATTTTGTTCACAGAGCATTTTGAGTCATTATTCCCCATATATAAAAGATATCCAAGTACATGGATATCACAAACAATTTATCTTCCCGTAGCTAGCATGAGAAATTCTTCCAGGGAGACAGGATTTTTGGCATGTTTATTTGAATTTGCTTTTGGTTTCACTTATTTGGTTTTGGTGACTTGCTATTTTCTTCTTAGGGTTTTCAATTTTGTATTATAATTCGATCTCACATCTTCCAGTCCTTACAACATTTTGTTTCTATTGATGATACATTTCTTATGCTGCCAGTACAGAATAATCAAGCAGTACAGACTTAAACCTTTTAAGTTGTCATGATTGGCATTCTTATTTAATTTTTAAATCATCTTCTGTAGTCTTTCTGGAAGATCTTGGTGTCCTTTCTGGTTTTTTGTTCTTTACCTCTTAGAATTCATTTCTCTGGTTAATCTCTTTTTTTTGTTGTATAAAGGATGAAAGTTATTTTTGTCGCTTTGCAATGCCATTTTGCTTTGGCATTCTAAAATGCCCATTTCTATGTTCCAGTGGGGTTGCACAACAGTATTTGATGGTCTTGATCTGAATCATCCAAAATTGGATTAACTAAAACTTTTCCTTGCAGTTGCTTTATTGGAATTTTTCTGGCGTTTTGATCCTCCACTTTGTCGATTAAACCTTTGATTTTCAGAATGCGATTAGGGTTTGGTGACAGATTGGTTTAATCTTTTGGTATGTACTTGGAATAATTGTTTACTACATCTCCTTCTTCCAATACTTTCTTTAAAATCTTCTCAGTCTTTCCAAGATCAAATATAAAAAAATCAGAGTCTATGTGCATGGTTATTACAATACAAAGACTTTGTTAATCTTTCAGCTCATTAAAATAGCGCTTCTAATTTAATCTAATCTAAACTCTTCAGTCACAAAATCAGCATCTCCTTTCATATCATTTTGTATCTTTTTTGTTGCTCAGTGCTATTTTATCTAATTAATGTTTCCAGTTTGGTTGATCGAAGTTTGGATATTTTGTTGGCACCACACACCTCACCTTTCCGCAGAACAGCATTTACTGTACCAGTGTCCAAGGAAGCAAAAGAGATGCACTCAAGAAAGAATGGATAGATAGCTAGATAGATAGATAGATAACGTCAAAAAAAGAATTATAAAGATGTTTTTTGCACTGACATCCCTAGTGCTTGTGCCCATTTTGAAGGCCTCGCCCTGGCCCTGTACCAGTTTAACCTTCTTGCAGTCCTACAAGTTCCTCACTACATGTGTCACCTTACTGTTCAGAATATTTCTTTAATATTTCCTGAAGAAAGCAGAAAGTCCTCAACTGCCTTTACCTAATAGTATTATAGCAGATTGCATGCATCTGTTCAAACCTGAATTCACAAATAATACAGTAAAGGGAAAATAATAATGAAAATATTAACTCCTGTGCCAAAGTAATCTTCTAGTGTCAGACATTTTCTCTATATCTTAATATATTTCTAATCATCTCACTTATTCTGTTTGTCTTGTTTCCATTTGGCAGCTGTACAGCTCATTGGATTTTGGAAGAAAATGGCAACTTGTACATGAAAATGTCACTCCGAACAGATTTTACTGGTAAGCCATTAAACCCACTTTTATTGGTTTACAATTGCATAAACTGGAACATAATAGCATTTCATTCCATTCTTGAGAACTGTTGCTATGAACCATTTGTCTTATTCCATCTGTAATGTTTACATTAAAGCTTATTTGTATAAGAGTTCTATTTTCATTCTTTTAATATAGGGTTTATTTTAATGATGAGCAGATCCCACACACTAATAAATTCACCATAAGGTATTTGTATGTCTGTTCAGCAGATATAAGCCTTGATAAAATGACCCAATAAAATGCCTTGAAATGGTGTTTACTATTTCAAGGTACTGTGTAAAAATATACACTGATGAGCCAAAACATAATCACCTGCTTAATATGCTGTTGCTCTTCAGAGTGGGACCATAAAATCTCCTCCAGGACAAGGCATGGACTCTACGAGCTGTCCTGTGGTATTTGCACCAGGACATTTGGAGTAGATTGGGCTTGTTCTTCCAATACACCCCACATATGCTCAGTTAGATTGAGATTGGGGGAATTTAGAGACCAACACCTTAAACTCTTCCTCATGTTCATCAAACCATTTATCCATCAGAGAATGGGCATGAAGGGGTGTACCTTGGCTGTAACAATGCTTAGGTAAGTGGTACATTTTAAATTAGCATCCACGTGAATGCAGAGACACCAGGGTTTCCCAGGAGAACATTGAACAAAGTATTACATTCCCTCCACCAGCTTGTCTTCTTCCGACAGTGCATCATAAAAGTTTTTTTCTCGGGTAAATGATGCAAACATTTGAATGCTTGCCTGCCCATTGTAGGTGCTTTTAATGGTGGACAGGGGATAGCATGGGCACTCTGACTGGCCTGTGGCTACAGAGTTCTGTAAGCAGCCGGTTTTGATGCACTGTCTGCCATAACACATTACTCCCGTAACCGTCATTAAAATATTTTGCGATTTGTACCAAAGTAGCCCTTCTGCTGGTTTGTACCAGATGGGGTAGCCTTCATTGACCTTGATAAGTCTTGGCTGCCCAACATTTTGTTTGTGTTTTTTCCCTTCTTGGAACTCTGTTGGCAGGTACTGACCACAGCTGACTGTGAATACCGCACCAGCATGACTTAGTCATCTGCCCATAACAATTTGTCTCTTATCAGAGTCACTCAGGTGTTTACACCTGCACATATCTTTTGCACTGAACACATCAACTACAAGTACTTTTGTTAGCTTACCGTCCAATATGTCCCTGATCTTGACATGCACCATTGTTATAAGGCAGTAGGCATTATTTGCTTAATATGCAAGTGGTGATAATGTTTTGGCAAATCAGTGTATGTCGTTTGACACTTGACAGAGTGAAACAACATGAATCTGGCAGCTGGGTACTATGATCCTTCATAGGCCTTCTACCCACAAACAGACAGAACTATCCAAGCAACTGACTAAACCAGAGGTGGTGAGGTGATAAATGATAGTAAACACAGAAACATTTTTGAGTGATTTCTCTTTTTGAGTAGTTAGACGGATACTCACATTGCAGAGAGGGTAGAATGGAAAGGATGAAGTGCAGGGTGGTCAAATAGTCTGCATTCCAATTGGTTTACAGTCTTTACAATATCTACCACACTTACTAGGCTTTCTTTACAATTACACTGTTAAGAGCATGGTGGTTCTGATCCTTCCCATTTTACATTATTTCCACCTACATGTCACATTAATAATTGTGGAGTTAATGGAAACCCTAAGTTTTAAAATTAAATAACTAGAATAGTATAAAAGAATGGATTACAACGTTGCTAAAATAGGTCTAGCCTCCACCCCAAGAATAGTACTCTCTGTGAATTTCCCCTTGGGATTAATAAAGTATCTATCTATCTATCTATCTATCTATCTATCTATCTATCTATCTATCTATCTATCTATCTATCTATCTATCTATCTTTAATGCATGTAGCACACTGCAAGTCCAAGATTATCTAAACAGAATAAAGGCAATCCCAACCTAAGAAATTTCATATTCTGTAGTTTATATAAACTGGGGTCACCTGCACTGCTCTATGAAAAAGCAGTTTAATTATTAACAGCACCAAACTGAAGTACATCAGCATCAGTCCTTTTCATGCTCTGCCCTTCATACATCACATCCCCCCAACACATTTACGCATCACTTCATGTTATTTTACAGCAGACGTGAAAATATTATTCATTCACTATCTGATCTGAACTGTGCATGTGTGCACTGACACTCAAAGGGAGCGGATTGCCTGCTGCAAGTGATTGAATTTCAGTGATGTTTAATTTTCAATCATTCTGCATACATTCTGACATACAGTAGATGCCCCTAAAAGGATACCTATATTTTATTTATTAGCAAATGCTTAAAACTAAAAAAAAGAAACATTTTAAGAAAAAGTAACACTTTATAATAAAGACGTTTTTATTAAATGTATTCACTTAGATAATAAGCAAAAAACATTTTAACTGTTGTCTTTGTAACACTTAATACTATCTTATTGCTTAATTACAGGCAACGTAATTAGGTGTAAATAATATGAAGACTGTTATATTTTTAATCTAATTTGTTTCATTTTTGTAAAATTGATATTTTTTCATAGACATAGAAGTAAAAATGTAAAACATTAAGTTAAAGGGATTGTTGCCTTTTATTCCTCACAATATATAAAGCGCTACTCAGATCTATCTATCTATCTATCTATCTATCTATCTATCTATCTATCTATCTATCTATCTATCTATCTATCTATCTATCTATCTATCTATCTATCTATCTATCTATATACAGTGGGTACGGAAAGTATTCAGACCCCCTTCAATTTTTCACTCTTTGTTATATTGCAGCCATTTGCTAAAATCATTTAAATTATTTTTTTCCCTCATTAATGTACACACAGCACCCCATATTGACAGACAAAAAAAAGAACTTTTGAAATTGTTGCAGATTTATTAAAAAAGAAAACTGAACTATCACATGGTCCTAAGTATTCAGACCCTTTGCTCAGTATTTAGTAGAAGCACTCTTTTGAGCTAATACAGCCATGAGTCTTCTTGGGAAAGATGCAACAAGTTTTTCACACCTGGATTTGGGGATCCTCTGCCATTCCTCCTTGCAGATCCTCTCCAGTTCTGTCAGGTTGGATGGTAAACGATGGTGGACAGCCATTTTTAGGTCTCTCCAGAGATGCTCAATTGGGTTTAAGTCAGGGCTCTGGCTGGGCCATTCAAGAACAGTCACAGAGTTGTTGTGAAGCCACTCCTTCGTTATTTTAGCTGTGTGCTTAGGGTCATTG
>JANRMT010062812.1:6887712-6910306 GCA_026402145.1 Polypterus bichir lapradei
GGTAGGGAGCAGAGAACCCCAAAGAAATATTTGAGATGTTAAATTTAATTTCAAACTCAAAAAACTGGGGAGGGGGCAATAACAGAGAATAGGTGAGTCAATTGCATTGTAAGCCAGCGTGGCTTTTCAAACGAGGGAGCTCCATCAAGCAGGTCAGGTTTGGAGAGATGTCCTTCATGCAGAGTCTATCTCCTAATTGATGCCATTCCTTCTGGGGACATTTGTACTTCGAGGGTTCAGCCGGAAGGGGCAGGCTTTCATGTGGCAATGGGGCATGTCTCAGTCTATGGTTCCCCATAGATAAAAGTCCGGTGGTGTTGAATCATACAACAATATAGCGCACCACCACACTACCACCGAGACATGAGAGTTTACCTTGATGACAATTTGCCAGGACAACGGAAAAGACTAAAGAAGTGCTGTTGATTTTCCACCATGCTCTCCTGATTTAACCCTGCTAGACATTTATCTATGGGGGACCCTAAAGGATGTTGTGTATCATAGAAAACCAGCTACACTGACCACGCTTTGAGAGGAAATCGAAATTGCCTGTGCATCAGTCTCTCTGGACACTTTGGCAACGCTGTTCAAGCAGTAGTTCGCCGTAAAAGTGTCTGAATATTCATGGTAACCATTTTGAGCAACTGTTGTAAATGTAGAAGTCAAAAGTGATTCAGATTCATCCCTTGATATATGTATAAATTTATATAATCTGTACAAATGACGCGATGGTACTGAGATCAGGGCTCTGTAGGAGCCATACCATCTGTTGCAGAATTCCCCTCACCCTTTATTCACTGCAAATAGTTTTTTTTAATGATTTTGGCAGTGTATTTGAGGTCATAGTCAAGCTGCAGAATAAAGGTGGAACCAATCAGATGTCTCCTTGATGGTATTATATGATGGATAAGAATCAGTGTGTAGTTGTGAGCATTAAGGAGGCCATTCATTTGGTTCAAAGCACCAACTTTATTTGTGGAAACACACCCCAAAACCTGCTTCACTGTTGCCTAGACATTCATCTATGTACTGTTCTTCAGCCCTTTGGTGAACAAATTACCTTTTGTTACAGCCAAAAATTTCAAATTGCTATTTTTCTGAGCTCCTATCCTTTTGTTTTTGCACATAAGTAAGTAGTTTGGCTTTATTTCTAACTCAGAGTAATGTCATTTTGGTCGCAGATCTTCTAAGAAGACCACTTCTGATAAGACTTCTCAGGGCTGTCAATGGATGTATCAGGGTCACAGTGGTTTCTGTCAGTTTTAAGCTAATTGTACTGCTGGACATGTCCCAGATTTGAATGGCAGTAAGCTTGTTGTATTTCCTGATTTGCAGCACCCGGGTTCCATTTGCCGACCACTGCATTTCTGGTGTTCAGTTGGGCCCCTTTGTACTTTGTAAAACTTGTGCAGCACATCTGGAAACACTTGTTCTGCTGCAAAATTTCAGTTTGAGGGAGGCCTTGATGATGCAGGATGTATCTCTAGTGTGTCATTGCTGTGCTCACCTTTGCCATGGTATAAGATCTGAGGTTTAAACTGCCAGCTCTACCACAGCCTCACCCTTTCAGTGTGGCTGTCCCCTGCCCAGTTTTATTCTGTTTACATACTTGTTTCTGTTTCACATAATCAATTTGGTTCAACCTCCACATAATATCACTGTTTGTTCTATTTGCTTAATCAAACACTGGTCTGTATGCCTACAAAGGTGTCACATTTTTTAAACTGGAAAGTGGTCTATTGCTAAGCTAGTTTCTTTCTTTAAGGACTTTCAAATATCTTATAGCATTGCTTCACTTTTTACAACAGGAATGTTTACCCTCTAAACACTAAAATATGTGTCTTTTAATTGACACACTAAAATAGACATAAAATAACTGTCTTAGGTAAATATTTTTGTGAACTAGCTAATATGACTAAGACTCACAAAATTCTGTGTCAGCAGTCCTAAAAGCACTTTTACATTTTCAAGAGATATCTGGACTCAAAATCAATATGAATAAAAGTGTGCTTTTTCCGGTGAACTCTCTAGCACACAATATTAGACTGGACACCTTCCCATTTATCTTAGCAGATCAGTTTAAATACCTAGGGGTAAATATCACAAGTAAATATAAGGCTGTTTTTCAGCAACCGTTTGCTGCCTATATGGAAATTAGTAAACAAGACGTGAATAGATGGTGTACACTCCATCTCACATTAGCAGAGAGAATCAACACTGTCAAGATAAACATCCATTCCCAAGTTACTTTATTTCAAAACATACCCATATACATTAACACATAATTTTTCAAGAAATTAGATGAAATCATAGCCTCATTTATTTGGAATTTGAAAACATCCAAAGGATGACTGTACAATGACTTAAAGCAGAAGGGGGCATGGCACTATCCAACTTTCAATTTTACTACTGGGCAGCAAATACACAAGCTATAAAGACCTGGACATTGACACAAATTGATGAATATCCTCAAGCCTGGTCTGCAATAGAAATGAAATCTTGCTGTACTTCTTTATATGCCCTGCTTTGTGCCCCAGTAAATACAAATTATTGTCAATATGCTAATAGTCCAATTGTCCATCAATCACTCAAAATATGGAACCAATTTAGAAAGCATTTTAAGACAGAGACGCTTTTATCTGCACCTCTAACTGATAACCACCTTTTTCCAGCCGCTCAAACCTACACAGTATTTAATAATTTGGATTAAAACACTTAGAGAATTGTATATAGAAGATGTCTTTGCAAGCTACACACAGTTATGCTTCAAATTTAACATCTCACCAACACAATTTTCCACTATTTCCAAATTAGAAACTTTGCTAAACGGAACCTGCCTAATTTTCCTCACTTCCCAACTATTTATATTCCAGAAGAAATATTGATCAATCTTGAAGACTGTACACTATATCAAAACATTTTAAAGTGCCTTCCTTTCAAAGATCCCAGAGTACAGTGGGAACAAGATAACTAACTCAATATTTCAGAAAAGGAGTAAAAGGCAGCAATGCACAGAATTCACTCGATCTCCATATGCGCAAAGCATACAATTTTTCAACTTGTACATCCATCCATCCATTATCCAACCCGTTATATCCTAACTACAGGGTCAAGGGGGTCTGCTGGAGCCAATCCCAGCCGACACAGGGTGTAATGCTGAGCACATCTATCCAGTTTAAAATTGTCCAAAATGTTTCCAGGGCAAGATCCAGCCTGTGAATGTTGCAATCGAGCTCCAGCCTTAATGGGCCACATGTTTTGGGTGTGCACCAAATTGACATCATTCTGGACCAAATCTTTAAATGGCTATCAGACAGCTTTAATGTCACAATCCCTCCTAATCCACTAACAGCTGTGTTTGGTGGGCTCACAGATGGACTTAAAGTAGAGAAGAACAAACAAACTGTAATTACCTTTACTTCACTTTTAGCATATAGACTTGTCTTGCTTAACTAGAAGAATCCCACCCCACCTCTTTTAAGTCAGTGGGTAAGTGATGTATGATACTACTTGAAATTGGAAAAAGTTCAATTCTCACTTAGACGATCTGTTCAAAACATTTTTTTAAATATGGCAAGGTCTAATCAATAACATTTTAGAATAAGCCTTTGTATCGCGGAAAAGGATACTCTTCCTTCTTTGCTGTTTTTAAACATTTGCTCTGGTTGTTGGCTCTCATCCCCTTCTCTTAGGTTGGGGTTGAATTTTGGTTTGTTAAGTTTGATTGTATAGAAAGTTTTTTACTTCAAATAAAATCAATAAAAATGTAAAAAATGAATCTTTTGCACAGTACTATATATATAATATATACATATATTTCAGACTTGTAGAGTGAAATGCAGGAGGAAACTTTAGTGTTCAAGAAGGCAGAAATAAGACAGCAACACTTCAAACAGGTGCTTCACAGCAAAGAGCGCCCACTCACGTAGACAGGACTTAGAAGAATGTGATCCTCAGCTTCAAACTCTGGAGCCTTGGCTGTCATATAACCCGTTGACTCCTGAAAGACAGATAAAAATCTGCAAAGATGAGTCCTCTTCTTGAGCACAACAATAATGCAATTTTACAGTTCCTGTCTTTTCACAGTTTCATATCTCCCCTAAAACTGGAGATTCAGCAGCTGAAAACCTCTGACAGTTTCCGGTTGCTCTATGTCTTGTTATTCAAGAATAACTAAAACTCTCCAAGTAAAATGTATGCCTACTAGCAAGCTTTGTAGGAATGGGAGATAAGAATCTATCATCTGTGACAAAACACTTTAGTGACAAGCTCATCTAAGTATAGTTCTTATCAAAGTAAATCACAAAGTGATTATAATAAAATAATCAAGTGGAAGTATCTAGCAGTGTATTATTCATGATCTTAGCAATAAGCAGATTAAAACTTTAGCAAACTTCCCAAGAGCCAAAATAGGAAAGAAAACATAACCAAGGTAATAATTCCCAATACACTCTTAAAAATTAAGGTGACAGAGTGGTTATACAAAGTGATGCCATAGGGGAACCAGTTTTGGTTTCCAAAAGATCCATCCACATGAAGGTTCCAGACAGAACCATTTATTTATTTAGATTCATAACAGTCTCCATACAGGAAATAACCATGAATAGATGGTACCAGATGTGTGAAATACCAATATGTCCTGATTTTAAATGACTCATGCTGCATACATGTGGTAACACATTCTGTCTTATTTTTCTTAATCTGTTAGTGTTCAGCTAGGTAGCTTACCATATACAGTATTAAACATGTTGGGTTTTTCTACATATTAGAATTTTTTTCCAAGCACAAAGAACCAACTTCATATGCAGAAAACCATTCCCAGAATAAAATGGTTCTTTGTCAAGCAATGGTTCTATGAAGTGCCACACAATGCAGTAAAGAACCTTATAGTGCCATTAAAGAACCGGTATTATTTAGAGTGTAAGGCCGATCCTACATAGGTACTTCTGGGGCCTCATGTATAAACCGTGCATACGCACAGAAATGTTGCGTAAGAACTTTTCCACGTTCAAATCGTGATGTATAAAACCTAAACTTGGTGTAAAGCCACGCATATTTCCACGGTACCTCATACCCTGTAGTACGCAAGTTCTCCACTCAGTTTTGCAGACTGGCGGCACCCAGCGTCAAAGCAGTGCTACTGTTTCTCTGTGGTTATCCTTTCTTTTCCTGACGCAGCTTTATAAATACACTGAAATTAACCGCATATTGTTTATTAGTTTAATGCATCTGATTGTAATTAACCAGTAACAATATGATGGTCCACGGAATGGTCAAACTATTCTAAATACCATAGCTGCTTTAACGTTGTTACTCTCACTGCACTTTCTTCTTCTTCTTCTTTCAGCTGCACCTGTTAGGGGTTGCACTGCGGATCATCTTCTTCCATATTACTCTCACTGCACCACTCGGAGCAGTTGATCGGAAAGAGAATTATCGGTATACAGCATCAAGCACACGCTGCCTCAGCCATGCTTCCTATTTGAACTGCTTCTCATATGACAAACGCTTCAAAACCTTTACTGTACGGACCTCGCGGTTCAGAAACAGTTTCATCCCAAGAACTCTAAACACACTCAATCAGTCCATCAACTGCTCTTTGTAGAACTGTTAGTACTTATTAGTACAGTTACCTCACTGTAAACTTGCAGTACAGTTATAATATTGCACAACCTGAGCCACTTTATAAAGAGTGTATTTACATATGATGACGATATGGGGACTGGGCGGTCTCTTGGTCTGGAATCCCTACAGATTTTATTTTTTTTCTCCAGCCTCTGGAGTTTTTTTTTTGTTTTTTCTGTCCACCCTGGCCATCGGACCTTACTTATTCTACGTTAATTAATGTTGACTTATGTTTATTTTTTATTGTGTCTATTATTTTTCTATTCTTCATTTTGTAAAGCACTTTGAGCTACATTTTTTTGTATGAAAACGTGCTATATAAATAAATGTTGTTGTTGTTGATATCATTTTTCAGATGAAATGCAGCAAAATATGTTTATTATATTATATAGATAAAACTTTAACTTCATTTAAATAATCTATATTGTTAATAATTAAAGTAAACGGTGTTGCTACGCTAGCAAGGATCTGATGCTCCGCTCACACTGTATGCTTCACTGGGACTGGTGTGAAGGATAGAATAATTAAACATGTACTACGAAGATATTTTAATGTTCCTTAAAAGTTTTGAAGAATCGGCGTTATAAGCTTACAGATGGCTTAACGTCCATTACAGAGCTGATTGTGTGGCGATCGGTTACTTGGAGAAAGAAAAGGAAAGACAGGAATTGGAGGTTAGTACATTTGAAAGAGACAGTACTGCAGGGGCAGCCTTAGGCATGTGCAAACTGTGCACCTGCACAGGACTGCCAAATCCCATGGGCCGCCACACCAATATATATTGAATATAAATCAGAAAGAGAAAATAACGACACAGCTGAAAATGCAGTGGCAAATTTCAGCAAAAGTTAAACACTTGTGTCATGAGCACGAGGCGGCTATGCAGTGTCCGCAACGGACGTGGCCATCTGCCATACATAAAATACCATATTGACATTGGCGGGCGAAGGAGCCATCCATTCTTCCTCTGCCCAGGGCCACTATAAGCCTAGAGCTGCCCCTGAGTACTGCTGCAATAAATTATTTCATCGAAGGTCGCGCATAATCACTGGGCTAACAAGTTTCCATGCTTAATAATGTGCTTTTACTCCCATCATAATGAAAATGATATCACGTATACTGTACATCTCAGTATTTTAGTTATTCAGAGAGCTGTAATATCACGAATGTAATGGATTCTGTGTCCTGTTGGAGGTAGAAAAAGCCGGTAAGAAGCACTAGCGATTCACACACACAGAGCACATAGAAGAACACATACAAAACAAAGCATTTAACGTGCTACTTTACTTACGATGTGATTTGAGAACTAGTTAATTAAACAATTTTAAGATGAAGATTGTGATGTTCTACTTTAATCTATACTAATAAAAGGCAAAGCCCTCATTGACTGACTGACTGACTCACTGACTGACTGACTCATCACTAATTCTCCAACTTCCCGTGTAGGTAGAAGGCTGAAATTTGGCAGGCTCGTTCCTTACAGCTTACTTACAAAAGTTAGGCAGGTTTCATTTCGAAATTCTACGCGTACTGGTCATAACTGGAACCTACTTACGTACATATATACGGCCATAGCCTGCAGTTCGGTCGCCGTGTGAGGCGGAGTTGCGTCCCTCATTGTCACGCCTCCCACGTAATTGAGTGCCTGCCCATATAAGGCCGTCCGTCAGCAGCAATCCAATAGACACGCTGCTGCTAAATATTCGCGGGTGAAGGACTGTGCTTATGCAAACGAAGATGAGATGGTCAGGGATAGACTAGTGTTTGGCACAAACTCAGCGAATGTGTGAGAGAAACTTTTAAGTGCCAGGTCTTAGCTAACATTAAATAAAGCCGTGGACATTGCAAGGTCGCACGAGATAGCACAAGCACAGCTGAGAACCTTCGATGCATGTACTCCGAGCGGGTCACGTGAACTGACTATGAACCCTAATAAGCTTTCATATGACACTGAAACAGTGGGCTACGACTCGCCTTTTCATGGCGACTTTGATATCTGACAACTTCTGTTTTATTTCGAGCACTGTGCGACTTTGTGAACTTGAGCTTTCGAGTTTCTCTGACACGCTATGTCACTCAATCAGCTTCCTTTTGTTGTTTATACCACTGTTTAAACCAACAAATAGTACGTTTTTCCTTGCATCCACTTGGTATTCGCTGAAATTCTTCCATTTTCCCTCTTGTTTTTGTCATTGTCTTTTCACAGAACGTTGAGCTTAAGGGCTATTGATATTGATTTGCATATTCAAAGAGGTGTAATTCTGGGAAGAGCTGGGGCGGAACAGCAGGCGCATGCACGAGCGTTACTTTTCATGCTGACCAGGATTTATGTAGAGGAAGAACGCTGAAGTTGGCGAACGCACAGATTCCTGCATCTGGATTTTTCTGTGTGTAAGCACATTTTGGCTTTTGTGCTTACGTCATGTTATAGTGTGAGCTCTACGCACGGCGTTATGCATGAGGCCCCTGGTACTTACTGGCCACTGGGCTTATAATGAATTCCTTGTAGAGGGATAAGAAAACTTCCTTTAAAATAAGAAGGTCCTTTAGCATATAAACAGGACATCCTGTAATTAAACAAACAAAATCTTCCATCTGCAAATGTGTTTTGAACATATCTCTTCATCAGGACCTGTGATATTACAAAAACTCAAATAAATGTTGTATTCAATCACAACTAAAAATACTGAAGACTTACATATATTTGACAAAGGTCATATTCAGACTTTCAAATCTTGGAATACAGCTGTATTCTTGGGCTTTCTAGTTGAGAGAATACTTAGTCTCAGTTTACATAAAGACAATGTAGAATTCTTTCTTGTCTTCCCCATATTTTCCCTCCAGTTTTTATGTTTGCTTACATATTCACGAAGATTGTAGGGCTTTATTTTATAGTTATTAGTTCATTTATTCTGTATTTTTTGTTCTCTTTGTTTCAAGTTTTCCTATTACTTTTTTCCTAATACGTAGTTTTGTGTTTATAAATTATGTATATTTAATACTTATTTCTGGTGTGATTAAATATGACATACTGTATAGTTTTTTTTGGAGATGAGCTTTTTTATTTTTATCTTTCCTTGTGAGTTGAATGAGAGAGAGAAAGGTTTGTGGAGGCTTTGGAATGACAGGCAAACAACCCTCCATAACTAAAGAGGGCAGGCCTACAGAGTGTATACTCAGAAAGGACTGGCTGAAGATATCACAAGGTCTGCTTCTGGAAGAAAACCCATTGAGTTGACCTTTAAAGGGATTGGGAAGCTGGGAACTTCTGTGGAGATCCTATACTTTAAGTGCTATTTAGGGCTTGGTGTTCTCATCTGAAAATTAGAGAAGATTACAAAACACCTGTTATTATTTGAAGAAGAAAATTAATTAAGTTATTGAAAAGTGAATATCTTCTTCACTCTGTATATTATCATTAGTCTTTAATTAGGGAGGCACAGTGTTAGTGCTGCTGCCTTACATTAAGGAGACCAGGGTTCACATACCTGCTGCTCTCTGCATAGAGTTTGCATTTGTATTGGTTTCCTCCCACATGAACACACACCTGCAGGTTAGGTGAACTGCCATTGTTTAGTTGGCCCTAGTTTGTGTGTGTGTGTGTGTGTTTACCCTGTGATGAGTTGGCACCTTGCCTTGTGCCCCATACTTGCTGGGATTGGTGCCATCTTATCCACAATGCTGCATAAGCAGGTTAAGACGATGGAGGGATGGATGGATAGTCTTCTTCTTGAAAGAATTTTTGTCAATACCATATATCTATCAACCAATGCATGCAATACTGTTTATCTAAAATGTGAACCAACCAAACAAAACTGTCTGTACCAGCTAAAAAGAACTATCACAAACAGAAATATATACATGCCCTAAAACTTTACCTTCACCCTTCTAAACAGATCTAGATATGCATTATTTTGGATAATCCACCAACTGAAAATAGACTTTTTATTTTTTTCTTCGCCCTAAAGAAGACTAATGCTTCAGTAAAGATAAGCTCCAGGTGAGAAAGCAAAACTGTCAGAAAAGCTGACTGTTAGGAAGTAATGCCTAAAGCCATTCAAGACATTTGTCGTCACTATGGTGCATGAGGTGTCCATGTTGTGCCACTGTGCCAGTTTTAACAGTTTTAAAACAGAAGGTGCAAGTGTCTTCCTTCTATAAACAAAAATAAGGAAACCGATTTCAAGCCCAGTTCCTAAATAAACCATTAAATATACAAGCAAATTATTATCTTTTTACTATTATTTACTGGACGCCAAGAAGATTGCATAGGTATTCTCCTGTGAGGCCTAAAATGAATTACTGAACCAGGGGGTCTTTAAGCCTTTGAGTGCTTCTTTCAACAGAAATACATACAACAACATCAACAACAGTCACAATTTATTGTTTGTATAGCCCAAAATCACACAAGGAGTGCTGCAATGGGCTTTAATGTGCCCTTTTTTTGACAGCCCCCAGCCCCGACTCCCAAAGAAGATAAGAAAAAAGCCCCCCAAAAAACCCTTGAAGAGAAAAAAATGGACAAAATCTTGGGAAATGTAATTCCAAGTGGGTTGGGCGTGCAATGGGTGTCAAAAATGGGGTAAACACAACACAAAAAACAGAACACAAGGAATCCTTTTCACAAAGCTAGCTGGCCAATCTATCGTGGCCACCTCGGGAATACAATACAACAGTACTATAGTAATGTAAGAGAAGATTATTTCACATATGAGGATTGAGATTTGTTCAGAGTCCAGGAGACCTCGGCCAACAAGCTGCCTCCCTCCAATTGGCCATTCCACAGCTGAGTCAGTGCTGGGCCAGCCAATCCAATGAAAGGACCCCTCTAACCGACGATTCCTGTGATCCTCCATCAGAGATGACTTTTCCTTAGGCAGGTCGACAACTTGACAGTAGGGCAGTGGCACCAACTGCCACATTTGAGTACCGAGAAGAGAAACAGAATAGATGAAGGTTAGTAACAAATTATATCTATCATGTTACTTATTTTTAGTGCTAATGACTAACAACAGAGATATAGTTTGTACAATTAATCAGCAGCTCTAGTCAGGATATGCTGAAACTGAAGTAGTGAGTTTTCAGCCGGGATTTGAAAGCTGAGACTGAAGGAGCATCTCTTATAGTAGCAGGCAGACCATTCCGCAGACCCTGAAACTAAAAGCTCGACCTCCCACTATTGTTTTATTAATCCTAGATATCATAAGCAGACTGGCATCTTGAAATCTTAACTGTGCTATGGTTTGTAAGTAATGATAAGCTCAGATAAGTAGCCTTGACCTTGGCCATCTAAGGCGTCATATGTTAAAAGGAGAATTTTGAAACCTGGAAGGTGTGGGAGGCATTCTGAGAGCCGCCTTAACAGACTGAAAGTATAAAAGCAAACAAAAGGCGAGCAAGGCACCTTGAAACGATAGAGTTTGAGAAGCAAGCTTTACGGGAACGCATTTGAGAGAGGTTCAGACACAGGAGGATACCAAGGAAAGGCATGGAAGGTGCATGTAGGGAAAGAGGTAGTAAATATTTTTAAACTTATTCAATTACCTGTCTTTGACATGTATAATAATCCTTTTTAAATATATAACATTGTACTTCAACCATCCATTTCTAAACCAACGTATCCTAGAGAAGCTGGAATCTAACCTACCAAACATCAGGAACAAGGTAGGAAAAATCCCAGTACAGGATGCCAGTCCATCAAAGGGTGAACCCACTCACACACATATACTGAGGCCAATTTAACAATAGCAGGCTATCTAACCTGCATGTTTTTGGACTGTGGGAGGAAGCCCATGTGGACATGAGAAGAAAGTATTTAATAATTTGTTACAGCCTGTAAGGAATCCGTATGCTATTACTTATACATATACATTACTTATGCAGTATATACTTATATATTTATACCAAAAGCAGGAAAACTTCTTCATTTTGTTGTGTTCGGGGATGGTTTACTAAGGTCAACTCCAGAAGTTTAGGCTTCATTAAACAATTCATAATTATTTGCTGGTGTACAAGTATCACATGGAACAAGATTAAAAAACAGATTGCATGATGGAATGTCAATGTCTGTTTAGAAGATAAAGAATTTATTCCCTAAGTCTTTTGAAAAAAACATCCATCAACCCCTAATTAGGAGGTGTTTTAGCTGTAAAAATGTTTATGAACAATTGCTCAATAAACTGAATTATGCTGCCATAACCTTCATAGGCTAGGTTTGAAAAAAAAACATGCGATACAAGGAATGGGGGCTGCAATTCTGACATGTTAAGTGATAACAATTCAGATTGAAATGCTCTAAAGTAGCAGGTAAAGCAAGCTGACATAGGCTATTCCATAGTGTCTTAATTACTCAGCATACAGGCTGTTATAAATAATCATATTTTCTGTTTTGGCAACCAAAAATTGATGCCTGTTTACCTTTCCTGGAAAACACTTTTAAAAGCCATTGTTGTGCACTATCACTGTGAAATTATTTTTTTGCAAATTCGAATCCAATGAATGCCAGAAGAGACTCTACTCCATTGGGCCCTTGAGCAAGGCCCTTAACCTACAATTGCTCCGTCCTGGGTATGATGTAAATCTGCATCCAGCCCTGCAAGCAGGTCCTCCAACTTGCAGGGAAAATCTGGGGGTTGGTGGAAGGATTGGCACTCCAGCCACTGTAAAAAACCTCACACTTTTCAGTGTGGTGCTGAGGTGTTACCCGTTGCACGGCTGCACTTGGATCTCAACTCGGGTGGTCTGCTGTGTCGTGGGTGTGGCAACGTGCTGTAAACAGCGCATGCTCCCAACATCCTCCTCTAAATACTCAGAGAAGAAGAAGAGCATGATGCTGTCTTGAATTTTAGAGGAATGTAACTTCCATTAGTTATGCATTAGCAACTGAGGGCCATTCCTAACAATGAAGACACACAGAATGGCCCATGGAAAACAAAATGATTGCATGTAACAGCGAAATCACAATAATAATGAAAAATGCAACAACTTGAAATAGTCAGGAATAAATACTAAAATGTGTCCTCTATAATTAATAAATAAAAATAAAAATCATCCATTCTATTGACAATTCACCAATCAAAACACAGTACTAGAGCACACCTTCTAGTGGGTAAAAATGACAGTACATTTCATGTTATGCGTGCTGTCACTGAAACAAATATAGAAGGAGAAAAATTAAATAAATACATAAAGAAATAAGCAACAAAAACATGATTCATGACACATTTAATTATATGTGCTCAGACATAATTTATTTATTTACATTTCACATTTTATTTATTTAATGTATTGATGTATTTCATTTTGTCTAAAATATTCCTCCATAGTCTGTTTCAAAACAATCACAACACAATGAGTCTAAATAGACTTTATTATTGCTATTTAGCCTTTCTCATTTACAGTTTTATAAACAGACAGAGAGACTGACAGGTAATTCTTTACTGGTTAGTAGTGATAAATTCTGCTTCAGGAGCAACATAGAACATACTGTAAGTACATTACATTAATGTAAGTGCTGAGTTATCAGTGTATATGACTTTCGCCTGTACCTCCTACCTTCAGTCGATCAGCTGCATTTCAAAGAACACAGGAATAATCCGAGTCAATTGTAACTTTTAAACAGTTGTACTGGACAGAATTATTGCTGAGAATATATTGGCTTCATCATTGAGGAGTATTCTGGATAATAAAAATGTTGCTGGATTAAGTAAATAATAAGATTAATAAAAATATATGTTTCTTGTATATTCTTTATTTGTACCTATGTGTCCATAATACAATATTGGTTTCAATAAGATATTTGAAAAGAAGAACTTAGTGATTCTAGTAATATTTTCATGGTGCTAACAGAAAACCAAAATAATAACAATTTAGAAAATATCTTGTGTTGTAGACTAAGAATTAATGTGACACTAAATTCAATAATATTTTTCATTGTGTTCTAATTTAGAAATTGGTTGGAACAAAAATGGTGACCCACTAGGAGCTGAATTTGAGGCACTTGAGTTAGCTGATCGTCTGTTGATTTGAATTTCAGTGTTATTAGGCAAACTGGTAAAGGAAAAAGAGAAATAATTAAGGATTTTGAATCTTTAAAAAAATCATATAAAAGTACAGTGGAACCTCGGTTCACAACCATAATTCATTCCAAAATTCTGGTCGTAAACCGATTTGGTTGTGAACTGAAGCAATTTCCACCATAGGATTGTATGTAAATGCAATTAATCCGTTTCAGACCGTATGAACTGTATGTAAATATATATTTTAGTTTTTAAGCAAAAATATAGTTAATGAAACCATAGAATGCACAGCGTAATAGTAAACTAAATGTAAAAACATTGAATAACACTGAGAAAACCTTGAAAAACAGAGAAAACTAACACTGCAATAGTTTGCGCTGTAGTGCTAGGAAATGCTTGCTAAAAACACTTTTTTTTTAATGAGTTTTAAGCACAGGGAAAAAAATGAACATTTGAAAAATCCCTAATTTAATCCACCAAGAAAAGTAACATTGCCAAAATGCACCCTATGAACCGAACGCTGTAAACAGAACTGAAAACAAAAACAAGCCTTTTCTACTTTATGCGTCCAGCCCTCCCTCTCTCGCTCGCTCTCTCTTTCGCGAGCCTGGAGTGCCTGTGTGTGTCTCTCTCTAACGTGCTCCTGTGTGTGTGTGCCTCTCTCTTGCGCGCCTGTGTGTGTGTGTCGCGCTATCTCTCTCTTGCTCGCTTGCTCGCTGCAAAGGAAATGCACAGGGAGAGACTGAATATGTACAAACCGAAAGGGAAACTGGCTTGTTCATATACCGAGTGTGTGGTCGTGAACCAAGGCAAAAGTTCGGCGGACTTTTTGGTCGTAAACTGATTTGTACCTGTACCGAGATGTTCGTGAACCGAGGTTCCACTGTAAGGCATAAAACGTTTAAAAGGTATAAATCCTACACCTGCTGTGACCCTCCAGGATCTAAATTTCATTCCCCTAAAAGAGAACGTTTGCCTTCTGTAACATTGCTGGCCTGACGGAAATTCTCTTATAAAATACACTGAAACAACAGCCAGGATCACCACTGCAATGAGTGCAAAAAGAGCATCCTTTATTATAAAACTGGCTATGTTACCTGTTGAAGACAGGTAATAGAATAAATTAAAAAATATATGATATTTGCTATCTCTTGCCTTACATGTGCCTTCAGCATTCGTCCTATACCTTTCTTTGATATCCTCATGTCTCTCTACCTTTCTTGGACAGCCCTTCCTCTCAGGATCTCATTCTTATCAAGCATTTTGAGGCATGTTGCTCACATCCTAGCCTCTTTTTGACTACCAACAATGGTAGATGGGCCCATATTACCTGCTGTAAAACATCATTTGTAATTTTGTGAATACTTCCCACATTTGAAGGTAACACTCAGGAATCCTATGTCTTTCCTTGACTGACGCTTCCTATTTTAATCACATTTGACTAAGCAACCAAAGCAGAGCTGACCAATCAGACAAAAGCAAAACTTACCATTCAGATTTCTCGGAGGAACCTAACACACAAACACAGACACATATTGGCATTTATTACATAGTAAAATAGATTGGAACCAAGAGAGCCTACATCTCCACAAGTGAGTTCCCTATACAGATTGGCAAATATGCAAAAGCATCGATCTTAAATAAACTAGGATCATTTGCATATAAAAGTTAAGAAACGCATCAGTCTGCACCAATCAGCACACAGATAAATCATGCAGTCTATGGCACACCCTATATCTTTGTGTATCTAAAAGTCTCAGAAGAGTTAAACAGATTAAATGTCTTTGGTAAACATCTCATGATTAAATAAGGACTTTTTATACTCATTTACAATACCACAGATAAAATGTCGTATGCTCTCATCTCCAAAGTAAATGAATGGTACAGAACTGCCTATGAGTGAATTTTGTTTCTTTCTCTCTAAAAAATAAACCGACTTTTTCGAATGTTTGCCTCTGATTTGTTAATTGTCTTTGCAAAAGCTATTCTAACAGGAAACTGTTAACGTTTTAATAACAAATGGCATATCAAGATCTCCTTTGGTGTCTAATGTTATCCGCGGGAGATGTACTACATTACCTTTCTTGGATACATCCTTCTTTCAACAGTAATTTGTGTGGTGGAAGACCGGATGGTGTTAACAGTTGTAGATATTCTTTGGGATATTGTAAGTTGATGTTTTCATCTTCCCCACGATCACCACCAACTGTTTCCGCATAGTCTATTGATACACATTTAACCAATCTGCAGTGCAACCGATCAACAATTTTCTCATTAATTCATTTGACTAAAACATTTCTTGGTGCTAGGATTGCCCATGTACTCATTTCTTCTGTTGATAAACTTGCGTGTTGAAATTCTTCAATAAGATTTGGACATAATAAGTCTTCTTTTATTGGGAACTTAAAGTGAAGAAAACGTAAAAGTTTATAAGAGCTGAGAGAGCAGGAATTGTGTCTGTCAAAAGCATTCACACGAATGAGAGGTGAGAGGGCCTTGTGCGTGGTTAATATGGTTGAGAGGAGAGCATGACTTTGAAAACATCTCATGGCCAAAGTCTTCTCTCGTGGGACTTGAAACTATTCTCTTTGAAAAAATCTCATCTCAGGATTTCCTTTTATAATAGAGAGACTATGGTTTTTGCATTTCACAAATACGAATGTATATGTTTTCATGAAAACTGGAGTATAACACTGGGACAGTCCAACTTAGAATATAGGCATCCTAATGCTGCCCTGGAGATGGAGCAAGTGTCATGTAACTTTTCAGTTTGATCTATCATTTTGTTATGCTTGTGACCCCTAAGTGCCATACATAACTATATAGACAATATGGATCAATTCAGGATGACAAGGATTCCTCTCATCCAGTCAAATCTCCCCTTTCACTTCAAACATCTGCCATTCCCAATGACTTTGTATTTTGTCCTGACAATAAAAGGCCAAACCCTGAAAATAGCAGACCTGGATCTCCGTTCAAAATGCTTAACTCACAAGCAAATGTAAGTTGCTTGTTCAGTTGTTAGCAGCACCTTCTTATTTACACCTTTGACAAAGCAAAAACTTTTTAATATGGCTCTTTCCTAATGAATAAGTGAACAATGCCATTAATCAAACCTAATTAAACTAACACGTTCTAGTGAAATAGTTTGTATCAATAGTGAAACACTGTGGTACTTTGTATATTCAATATCCAGGTCTTCAATAATTGCATTATAAATTGACCTCAAAATTTTTTTAATAGACTTCATCAAAAGAATGCTGGTATTTCTATTCCAAGTTGTCATATTACTATGGTTTAGTTTCCTCTTTCCTCATTTTTGCTTCTTTACTTTTCCATGTATCATATATTAGCCACATTGTCCTTTCGATGCATGGGCTTCATCTTGAGAATTTATTTAAATCTAGATAAAATCAGTATTGAGTTTCCATAAAATTTGAGTCAGCAGAGTTTCCAGGTTTTAAATGTTCAAAGTCTTGAAAAATGTGTTTCTCTGAAAATATTAATTTTCTCCATAAATGTAGGAGAACAACAATGTGACTGAAATATTAAATATGATTAAAAGTTGTCGGTTATGTTACAAAAAATGTAAATATTTGAACTTCAGACTTTTTGGTCTGACTTCAGACATGCGGTTGATTAAATACTTGAGCCAAATCAATTGAACTGTCAACTGCAACCCAATACTTCGTGAAAGTCACAGCTTCGTTTGAAACCTATGAGCATAACACACAGAAGAATCAAGAGAGGGGTACTCCAGATTTTTTAATTTAATCAAAGGACTGTAAAGTAAACTCTAAAGAAAGTTTTGAAATAAAATAAGGGCATTACTGGGTAACACAGCTAGCATATACAGTAAGTGCTACAAATTGTAAAATTAAAATTGAAGCATAAATAAGTGGAAGTGCCCTTTTCTGATGCATTGTTGACTTGTAAGGAGGGTACACTGCTGGCAATGCTTATTGCAATGATTGTTGTTATGATTGAAAAATATGTTCCCATCTAGTCAGGAGATTTGAACTGGTGGGTTTTAGGTCCTTATGATGACGAAAAGGAAGGTCAGTTAAAGTGTAAGGCAAGGTTGGACTTGGGTACCAGGCAGACATTCTGTCCTTGTTTAAAATCATACCTCCTCCGTTTCCACTTTAATTTGATTCCTTTAAGGAATCCTGTTTTATATACCATACTTATCATATATTTATGGTGAGTAACCCTAATCCGAAATGCCTGGGACCAGAAGTAGTTCAGATTTCAGAGATCTTCAAATTTTGGAATAATTGCATATACATAATGAGAGATCTTGGGGCCACCCTCAATCAAGAAGGGAAATGCAGCCAAACTAGCTAAATGACGATTCACGCATATAGTAATTCATATAACTGAGCCGTTATTACGATGTGCATTGATGTGACAAACATATTAAAGCTCAAAAATTATGTTAGTTCCCTTTAAAAAGGGCCAAATCTGTGTATTTGTTTTTTTCGTCAATTTTTATCGGCTACCTGTTGTCATTTCTCATAGAACTTGCTAACAGCTCAGGAACATTTCAGTCAATCTTCACTCCATTATGCCCATTTTGCTGAAAAGCATTAACAACTGGCAAGACGCTACATCCAGTTTTCATATAGTGTGGGTGTACAGATTATGAAGCCAACCTCCACACAGACAGGGAGGAGACAGGTTTTGCAGTGTCCAATATTCCTGTCGTAATTGGTGCAATTTATTAAACTCATATTGCAATAAGAGAGAATGAAGCATCATTTGTTAACCACAAGCAGTGACATTCCTTTAATACACAATTCATCTGCAACTTTAGCGATGCCACACAGCACTTTAGAACTGCTGTTGTGGTGTCATCATGTCACTTTATGGGGGGAAGGTTCATCGACTGTTTTTTCTTTGACTAGTGGCACTCGATGCTTCATGGGGTACAGCTCCCTAATCTGATCTTTGATCGTGTGTCATTTCCTTGAGATCCTTGATGCTTCAGAGGACTCCCACACACACACTCCCCCATCCTGTTCTGTAAGAATAAAACCATTTTGAATCTCTACATGAAGATTAGGGGCACAAAAGTGGTGAAGTCAATCCAATTTAATAACTTCTAGGATGTGCCAATTGTAACATATACATAGTGGGACAGATAGATATAAAATGCTTTACTGTATGTCAATATGATAGATAGATAGATAATACAAATAATTAAAAGAAAATGCAAAAAACTTTACTGCTCCAGGCTGTTATCATTCATAAAGGAATTTATACTCAGCTAGAAAAATGAAATGGCAAATTTATTGACTTATCATTTGAAAGTTGCTCATCTAAAACAAAACTGCTATTGTCATTGTAGCAACAAAAGAAAAAAATGATTAAACATTATAAAATGAGAAGAGCTGATCCTGAATTACAATTGTTACTGTTTAAAATTGTATTACAAAGGTTTGATTTTGTATATCAGAATCTGTGAAGTATTCATACCGTACAAGTGGTGTTAACACACAAATGAAGCTTTGTTTGCTTAACAAATAATGGGGAATAAGAAGCATAAAAATTAATGTATACTGTACATTTATTGAGCATTTCTCCATAATGCTGCCAGTTGAGGCTTCACCACCACACAATTTTATAGTTGGATTAAGCAGGTTTGCAAATGGATAGCTGAACATTGCAATACAATAACATAAGACTTTCCTGAATGTTATTAAAGACTGAAAATACAATTTTGTATTAGCATTACAATCAAACATTACACATATTATAATGAATATATGTGGAAATAATTGTTAGTATTATAACTAAGTGAAACAACACAAGTAAAGTCCAGTAGAATGATATAAATATTGGAAGAATAATATCATGAATCTGGTCATGTTACCATACTGTTTTATTTTGTAATATTTTCATAATTATTATTTTTTTTTTATTACAGATGTCCAGTATATTACTTGCCGAATTCATGACTGCACTGAACTTAACAGAAACCAGCCTTTCCCAGGATACATTGATTCAAATTCCCTAGTTGTACAAGATGATTATGTCTTTCTACAGGTATGACATTTTACATTTAAAATGTGAAGTAAGGGAAATTATTAAAGAACATCTTAAAAGTAATAACTGCTGCTCTAAAATGTCATATGACTGGATTATATACTGCATCAAAAATGTATAAAATGTTTGGGCTCAATGACGCATTCTGCTCTTTACCTTTATTTGGCAAAATGTTCAAATTGCCTGACTTAAAACTGTCTTAGCTGAGTATTTCAATCCACATAGGATGGTGCCGTGGCTGTTCCTGCTAATGTTTTATGGCCCTGGCTTTGGCTGACTTTTTTTTCCTTTATGTTTCCTTACATTTCTGAAAAGTCCCTGTTTCCTTCTTCAGCCAGCCTGCTGAAGTCAGTTTGCAATAACCTTTAATGTTACTGATTGCATTAGTATTAGATGTCTTATATTAATTTAGACATTGAATCTTTAGTTAGATAAACATGCTAGCAAATTAAAATAATTATTTCTACACATAACTCAAGGTGATGCTGTATTCAAAAATGTTTATATTTACACATTAGATCTAAGAAATGAAAATAAGTGACCAAAGGGGCTATAGAAATCAAAGACCTCAATGCAGAGAAGGTGGTCTTAGGGTCCTACTGAATTTCTTGCTACAAACATCAATCATCCCACATTTACAAACCTGATATAACTGATGCACCCATAAATTATTGACATTATCAGTACAGGGTGGCACAGTGGTAGTGCTGCTGCCTCACAATAAGGAGACCAGGGTTCGTGTTCCAGGTCCTCCCTGAGTGGAGCTTTCATGTTCTCCCTGTGTCTGCATGGGTTTCCTCTGGGTGCCCCTGTTTCCTCCCACTGGCCAAAGAAATGCAGGTTTGGAAAACGGAAAGGTGTTAAATTGGCCCTAGTGTGTTTTGAATGTGTGTGTGTTTGTGCTGCAGTAGACTGGTGCTCTGCTCAGGGTCTGTCCTACCTTGTGCCCAAAGCTAGCTGGATTAGGCTTCAGCCCCAATGCAACGGAAAACCGGTATCATACTCTGAATTAGAAAGCAGGTTAGAAAATGACACTATCAGTATGATCCTCTGAAGAAGAGAGCTCTGTTGTCCCCTGCCCATATTCACTTCCATGGTGCTGCTCATCACAAGTTACTTGGTTTCCACTGTGGATGCTAGGGGGCACTGTTGCCCCGTGAAACCCAACAGACAGACATTCAGGACACACGTATAAAAGCACCAAGATAATTTTTAAGTATTTTTTTAAAGTGCACAAAGCACCACACTCACCACAATTTGCAAATCTCAATAAGCAATAATCACAACTATACAATCCTCCACTCCCAGCAGCTCCATCACACACCCTTCCAACTCCGGCTCAGCTTGCTCCTCCTGGGGGAGGCAGTGTCTTGGAAAGGCTGCCCTTCTGCACTCTTCCCGTTCTGGGACGTCCCGGCCGGATTGAGCTGCTGGCCGTCTATCAAACCACACTTTTGGGGAGCCCTAAGCCTTTACTCCTACAAGGTGTAACAAGGCTATCCCGGACACAAGAGTAACAATCTCAAAATGCAAATATTAATAGAACAATGAAGAACAAAGAAATACACCACCACCACCACAAGAACTTTATATATATATATATATATACTCAGCAAAAAAAGAAACGTCCCCTGACTTTCAACTGTTTTTACTTTCAGTAGACTTAATGTGTAAATATTTGTATGAACACTAAAAGAGTCAATACCATAAGACATAAACTAAAAATGTTTCACAATGTGTCCCTGAATGAAGGGAGGCTCAAAATCAAAAGTACCAGTCAGTATGTGGCCACCAGCTGCTTGAAGTACTGCAGTGCATCTCCTCCTCATGGACTGGACCAGTTTTGTCAGTTCTTGCTGTGAGATGTTACCCCACTCTTCCACCAAGGCACCTGCAAGTTCCTGGACATTTCTGGGGGGAATGGCCCTAGCCCTCACCCTGCGATCCAACAGGTCCCAGACGTGCTCAATTCCTTTGACGATAAACACGAATCCGTCCATCACCCCTGGTGAGACAAAACCGTGACTCATCAGTGAAGAGCACTTTTTGCCACTCCTGTCTGGTCCAGCGAAGGTGGGTTTGTGCCCATAGGCGGCGTTGTTGCTGGTGATGTCTGGTAAGGACCTGCCTTACAACAGGCCTACAAGCCCTCAGTCCAGCCTCTCTAAGCCTATTGCGGACAGTCTGAGCACTGATGGAGGGATTGTGTGTTCCTGGTGTGACTCGGGTAGTTGTTGTGGCCATCCTGTACCTGTCACGCAGGTGTGATATTCGGATGTACCGATCCTGTGCAGGTGTTGTTACACGTGGTCTTCCACTGTGAGGATGATCAGCTGTCCTTCCTGTCTCCCTGTAGCGCTGTCTTAGGCGTCTCACAGTGTGGACATGGCAATTTATTGCCCTAGCCACATCAGCAGTCCTCATGCCTCCCTGCAGCATGCCTAATGCACGTTCACGCAGATGAGCAGGGACCCTGGGCATCTTTCTTTGGGTGTTTTTCACAGTCGGTAGACAAGTCTCTTTAGTGTCCTGCGTTTTTAGAACTGTGACCTTAAATGCTTACTTTCTGTAAGCTGTTAAGGTCTTAATGACCATTCCACAGGTGCATGTTAATTAATTGATTATGGTTAATTGAACATGCATGGAAAACATTGTTTAAACAATTTACAATGAAGATCTGTAAAGTTATTTGGATTTTTAAAACATTATTGTTGAAATACACAGTCCTGAAAAAGGGACGTTTCTTTTTTTGCTGAGTATATATATATATATACACAGTGCATCCGGAAAGTATTCACAGCACATCACTTTTTCCACATTTTGGTTTGTTACAGTTTGTCATTTGTTTCCAGATGCACTGTATATATATATATATATATATATATATATATATATATATATAT
>JANRMT010062812.1:6910406-6923512 GCA_026402145.1 Polypterus bichir lapradei
ATCAGGTTTTCTTTTCTAGAATTTGCTTATCAGTGTTTGGTGAAGGAGCAAAATCGACATTATCCAAAATGCAGAGAATTAAACACATGTATTTTTAAGGACTAAAAATGAGTATAATGTTGCCAAAGCCTTGTAAAATGTAGACTAACAGTCTTACCAAAATAATTACAGTGGAATATTTTGAGTGTTTCAGGCCAGATATTTAGGACAGGATTGTGCGGCAGCGCATGTTCCTCCTCCTATTCCCACAGTAAAGACGGCATCCCAGGGGAACAAATTGAAGTCAGTATCTGATCACATGACAAGCATACAGTACATCAGCATTTTGAACAAAAGCTCAAATTTTCACAGCCACACGCCCATGCATGAGACCCAGCATCTTCAGATTATTATATTTTAGAGAACATTTTCAGAATGTTAATATATGTTAATTTAAAACTGTACCTACAATTTCCTTCCATTATATTAGTCATGAAACATGAAGTCTTTGTATTGAACTGTACAGAACTCTCTAGACATAACTAGATTTAGTTCAGAGTTCTGAAAAATCAGTGACAGAAATAAAGGAAGCATCACATTCAAAACCTCATATTTCATTTTAGCCCTGCATATTTCTCCAACAGTCACCACAAGTACACTTTTCACTTATATGTAAGTGTTTCAACTTACAGATTTCAATTAAGAAAAGAGTTAGAATTAAAACTTGCAGCCACAGTAGCTCTCCAGGACTGGAGTTGGAGACCACTGATTTATATATAACATTAACATTTGTATTTCAAATTTCCAACTTATCGAACTTTTATCAAAGTTACAAATATCGGTCTTATGATGTATATGAACACTATCATGAGCAACAGCCTTCACAATTACAATGATGATGATGATGCCACTGATTTCAATTTAGATTTCATAAATTGGAAGGTTCTGGTAGTGTGATTGGTGCCTTAAGGTAAGGTAAAGTGAGTAAAGGTGCTATATTAAAGACATATTTGGAATGAAGTGCACTGTATAAAAAATAAAGTAAACCTTTCCTTTATCACTGTTTATAACAAAGCATTTACAATAATACAGTACGTCAAAGACTTGACTTCTGACTACATTTGCTATCACTCAGACCACATTTATGGTCTTTATGTGATGTTTATTCATCGGTTAAAACTCAAGGCTGTCTTAACGTATGGGCACAATGGGCACTGGCCAGCGGGCCCCAGGAGCATAGGGGTTCATGATGTTTCTATTGCCTATGTATGTTTCTGTTTTGCTATCAAAACAGGAGCGCCAGCACACTACTTTGCTCAGGGGGCCTATGGCGCTGTTAAGATGGCCCTACACAATAATTTGATAACTAATTTGCCAACATCTGTTTATGATTGCGTTATTTTAGTATTTTCTGTACTTAAAACCAGGTTGACATCCCACACACACGGTAAGGTCATATGTGTTACAAATGAAATGCATGCAGTGCTTTTTAAATTATGCAGTCCAAATGAACTAGTTTCAGTATTTGTCATAAGTGGCAGAATTCACTTTTTTTAATCAACAGAGCTTTATTGAATTATGCTGAAACTTAGGCGTCTCTTCTTCATTTTCAATGCTGTAACTTCGACAGCAATTTTCTGACTCTCATTTCCTTCTGAGCTTTATGGATGCCGCACTTTGGAGGAAAAAAAAAAAAAACTAAATCGTTGAAATGAATTTGTTTTGCACTTAGCTTTTTTTGGTTCGTATTGATGTTTTTTGTGATTTTGGTGGGCAATATTATGATGGGAAGCTCTGCATTAAATGACTAAGTAGTCTAGATATTCCATTCATTTATCCATCTACACAGTAATAAAGAATTAAAAGCAAACTAATTGAACATGGCATTTAATTATGAACTTCTCAGACTCGACTGTTTTAAGATTTTGACCTTTTATATTAAGACTATTTAAACATTAAACAAGAAATGCAAATAAAGCAATGAAAAGGAGTGCTTACTGATAATTAGTTGAAAGCACCTCTTGAGCGGTCATCGACTTTTTCTATTTAATGATTTTGCTGGAGGTAATGGATAAGAATTCTTCTTTTAACTAAAAACTGGCAGAGGCATGACTAGGATGCTGTCTAGTCATTGCAGGAGAGGTCAAGAATTTTATAGTAATTTACAGAGCCTCGGTCTCAGAGGGTTTCTGACCCCTCCAACAGCTACAGAAATAAAAGAATGTCTGAAAAATCCTTTTTTTGTGTGAACCTCATCATTACAGCCCCTGTATTCTACTGAGACCCCAACTGGCAGTTGTTTTCTGTGTTTATTACAGTCTGTTGCAGTGTTCAGTTGTATGTACCTTTAAATTAACACTACATAAATCAACTCATCTTAGTATGCATAATAATAAAAGAAAACAGTGGGACATCCTAATTGTAGTACTTGCTTCACTTTAATTCACAATGCATACTGAAATTAATTTAATGAACTGTTTTTTTCCCTTAGGTTACTACAGGTGGAAGAGCCAGTTATTACGTCTCCTATCGTAGAGAGGCATTCGCTCGTATTAAAGTACCTAAATATTCACTCCCCAAGGTAAGAACGCTTGAATTGTTTGTTATTTATATTTTACCACTTATAGCCATCCCCAGAGTCAAACAGACTTGTGTCATGAGCGACTTTATGGACCTTCAAATTGCAACTTGATCTGACTTTGGACAATCCAGGTTAATAGGATGGACAAACATGGGCCGAATGGCGTCTTGTCACAACTTTTCTAATATTCTAAAGATAGTGCCGTGGGATAGCATACAAAATGACAAACATTACTAAAGATACATTGAAACAATAAATACTGTAAATGTGCCCATTAGACTCCTGGGATTTCATATGACTTGAAACATTTTTTACAGCCACAGGAACCATATTAAAAATTAAAATTGAGAGTCAAAACATGAAAGATAATTGGACATAATGCCTTGTCTTCAGTACACTAACACTGTAGCCGATATGATTTACATGACTATGCAGGATATCCTTCTAGTGGTGTGCACCTGCAAGAAATCATGCCATAGGTAAAAGTTATGCAATTGAGTATTCTAGTACTGTCGTAACAGAACAATAAATATAGTTAAACGTGAATCATTATAACCTGCCAGACCAAGTAGGTAGGTAGGTAGATAGATAGAAGGAACGAACGAACAAACTTTATTTGTCCCTGGGGGATATTTGGCTTTTTACAGAAGCTCTTTAAATAAATAAATAATAAATAGGTGTTATGACTTGGCAGGAAAACAGGATAACTGATTTCATGAGTAAACCAGGAGAAGTGGGCAAAAGGCAAAAGAAAAGAAAATAAATCATAGTGATTGATTCCCAGACGAGAGGGAAAATCAAGGTCAAATAACAGGCAATAAGTAAACACACAACTGATCAAAATGAAATTAAGGATTTTATTCACAGATTAGATAAGGTTCCTACCGAATGGCTGACCTTTTATGCTGGCTGCTGATTAAGTCAAGGTCATGACCCCAGAGAACCCACCCCTAGAAACAAGGGACGTAACTATGATGATGGTACACAATATGGCTTCTCTTAAAGGAAAAGGCTACAAAGCATGAATTATCAGCCTATATCATGACGATAGATAGATAGATAATACAAATAATTAAAAGAAAATGCAAAACACAGTCTGCTCCAGACTGTTATCATTCTAGTGTAATGTCAAAGGAATTTATACACAACTAGAAAAATGAAATAGCAAATGTATTGACTTATCATTTGAAAGTTGATATTGTCATTGTAGCAACAACAGAAAAAATGGTAAAACATTATAAAATCAGAAGAGCTTCTCTTTAATTACACTTGTTATACAGAGACACACTTTGGTCTGAACAGACATCAAAAGCAAGAGAGGTTCTGACTTGGCAGAGACAGTGAGTAATTACCACACACTGCCCCTCAAATTCACCCAACCTAACTGAGCATCAACGTCCTCTGCCCTATACTGGTTTAGAGCTAACTAAGTCACCCTAGGTATAAACAGCGCCCTACTATTTTGACATTGGCTAAACACTAAACCTGAGGACCTACAGTTTTTAAAACTATTTAAAAACTGTATGTCTTAGTTATTTAAATTGCTAGCTGTTTGACTTTATCATGTTGTTTATGTGTATCTTCAAGGAAAGCAATGTAATGTATCTTCTTCACTTTTATGAAATTGCAACAATCATCATCTGGTGTGTGATCACATTAGCCATTTACCCATTAATTCTGATACCATGATTTCATGTGCACGCCCACAATAACTCAAACAGTCGCTGCATACCCTAACATGCACATCCTTGTGATGAGGGTGGAAACCAGAGTCGCTAGAGAAAACCCATGTGAAGATACTAAAGCTAAGTGTCAGAAGCTTTGAGGTAGCAGGGCAGGGCTAAACACTATGCCACCTAAAATTCATGGACTATGTGGATCTAATGGTGATAATGGGTTAACCTGAATTACAACTTTGTTTTCACATTGCTCACCCAAAAAGTTGCACTTTTGCAGTTTCTTGCAAGTTGACAAAATCTAGGTGGCAGGGTCTAGTAGCGGGGTCACCTTATCAAGCAATGCACTTTTGTAAAAGAAGTACATCAGTCAAGTACATGTGGCCAAAAGTGGTGTAACATCTGTATTATTTCTTTTTCTCTTTGAACTTCAGATATGTTGCTATGAAATATGGCTTCAGGCTAGTTCATGTTGTACACCTGCTTTCTCTCCCACTATGCACTTGTTCCAAAATTAGACAAATTGCACACCTGAAAAAGAAACCCATTTCATTTTAACAACTATGCTCTTTTGTTCATTCGCTTGTGCTGGACATTTCTATTCAGTAAACATTTTTTGCATGGATTTATCATTCCGAAAGGTATAATTTATGAAACACAGAATACATTTTCAGAAAAAAAAGATTGACTGGCATGGCAAAAAGAAACAGGCTCATTATCTGACAGTGTTTTGAATAAATGATGTGCTCTATTCCTTTTTTTTGCAAATGGGTGTTTTGCCCATTATTTAGGATCATGCAAACATATGATAAATATACAGCAATGTTTCTTTATGATTAGAAAATTGACAGGATTTTTTCTTTTTCTTACAAAGAGTCATGCTGGGAAAAAGAAAAGTACAAGTAAAGGCTAAGTCATTGTAATACCAGCACTACATAAAAGAACAGAATTGTAATTATTCAGCACCTAATGAGTTCAAATGAAATCTAATACCATGTACTAATGACATTGACTCTGTTGGAAACACTTTTCTTTTTTATGCTAAATTTTAAAGTCTGTGTAAATGTACTTATGTGACGGAACTAGAGCACTGTGGCCAGCAGCATGGTCATAAAGGTGTAAACTCACTAAGAGGAGTCATACGCTAGTAAGCTAATAACGATACGCAATTAATACACTTACTACAAAAAGTGGCAAAAAGTTTTGAGAATGACACAAATATTAATTTTCACAAAGTTTGCTGCCGCACTTTTTATGATGGCAATTTGTAAATGCTCCAGAATGTTATGAAGAGTGGTCAGATGAATTGCATCTGAAGGAATTCCCTCTTTGCCATGAAAATTAACTTAATCACAAAAGTCCAATTTCCACTGCATGTCAGCCCTCCCACAAAATGACCTGCTGACATCATTGCAGTGATCCTCTCCTTAACACAGGTGAGAGTGTTGACGAGGACATGGCTGGTGATCACTCTGTCATGCTGACTGATTTAGAATAGCGGACTGGATCATTGTTCTTCCTTTGTTAACCATAGCAAGGTAACACGTGAAGTCATCATTGCTTTACACATAAAGGGCTTCACAGGCAAGGATATTTCTGCTAGTAAGATTGTACCTAAATTAACCATTTATCAGATCATCCAGACCTTCAAGGAGAGAGGTTCAGTTGTTGTGAAGAAAGCTTCAGGGTGCCCAAGAAAATCCAGCAAGTGCCAGGACCGTCTCCTCATGTTGATTCAGCTGTGGGATCCGGGCACCACCCGTGCAGAGCTTGCTCAGGAATGGTAGTAGGCAGATGTGAGTGCATTTGCACGCTCAGTGAGGCAAAGACTTTTGGAGGATGGTCTGATGTCAAGAAGGGCAGCACAGAAGCCACTTCTCTCCAAGAAAAGCTTTACGGACAGACTGATTCTGCAAAAGGTACAGGGATTGGACTGCTGAGGAGTGCTGGGGTAAAGTCATCTTCTCTGATGAATCCCTTTTCCGATTGTTTGGAGTATCTGGAAAAAACATTGCCTGGAGAAGAAAAGGTGAGCACTACCATCATGCCAACTGTAAAGCATCCTGAGACCATTCATGTGTGGGGTTGCTTCTCAGCCAAGGAAGTGGGCTCACTCACAATTTTGCCTAAGAACACAGCCACGAATAAAGAATGGGACCAAAACATCTTCCGAGAGCAACTTCTCTCACCCATCCAAGAATATTTTGGTGGCCAACAATGCCTTTTCCAGCATGATGAAGCACTGTGGCATAAGGCAAAAGTGAGAACTAATTGGCTTGGGGAACAAAACATTGAAACTTTGTGTCCATGGCCAGGAAGCTCCCCAGACCTTAATCCCATTGAGAACTTGTGGTCAATCCTCAAGAGGTGGGTGGACAAACAAAATCCTACAAATTCTGACAAACTCCAAGCATTGATTAAGCAAAAATGGGTTGCCATGAACCAGGATTTGGCCCTGAATTCAATTGACAGCATGCCAGGGCAAATTACAGAGGTCTTGAAAATGAAGGGCCAACACTGCAAATATTGACTCTTTGCATAAATGTAATGTAATTGTAAATGAAATCCTTTACAACTTATAAAATGCTTGTAATTATACTCCAGTATACCAGAGAAACAACACTGGGGTGAGAAAGATCTAAAAACACTGAAGCACCAAACTTTGTGAAAACCAATACTTGTGTCACTCTCAAAACGTTTGGCCATGGCTGTATTGGTAAGTTACACTATGTGCACATTTACTGAGCAAATAGCACTCCTCAGGATTAGTTTAATTGTTGAACGAATGCAATATTCTCAGTCCATCCAAAATCCAATTTTATATCAAACCTGAATGCTTAACAAAGGAAAAAGTGAATTTTTCTTTCTAAAATTTTATATACTTTGTTAATCCCCAAGGGGAAATTGTCTTTGCATTTGGGCGTCAGAGTGCAGGGCCAGCCATTGAACAGAGCACATGAAGCACTTTTCAGGTTAAGAGTAGGATCCCTTCTGTCAGTTACAAGATTTGAACAAGCAGCCTTCCAGATTCCAGTGCAGATCCTTAGCCATAGAGCCACCACTCTGCATATGCAATTATTAGGCAACAATTAATATGTGGAACCATTAGGCAACTAAATTACAAATCTTTTTTTTTTTTTTTACCTACGCAATTGTTGACTCTCAAGTTTTACAGTAAGTGTAACAAATAAGTAACAAAAAATGACATGTAACAACTAACAAATAACATTTTTGTTCTTTCAAAGATATTGTAGCCACCTTTCTTTTCTGTGATTGCCATGAGCCTCCCATCCATTGAGCAGGTCAGTTTCCTAATCTGTTAATAAGGAACATTTGGTAAATCAGCAACCACAACTTCCCAAATGCTGTCAAAAGAAATGTATGTCTTAGCTCACTGTAAATATCATGTTTGAGATGGGCCCACAAGTTCTCAGTAAGATTTAAATCATTTGAGGTAGGGAGTCAGGTCATTATTCAGTCATCTGTGAGGTCTTTCCTGGCTCATCAAATAGCAGAGTACTTGGGTGCAAGGGATGGAGCATTGTCCTGCATAAAGATGTTGCTGATTTTTTTCTTCTACCAGCACTTGAAGAAACTATCTCCTAGAAACTGATAGTAGGGTTGACAGTGGATTTTCAGTCCATCTTCATTCAAAGAGGTCCAACTAGCTCATCCTGAATGATAGCAACCTACACTGGTACCCCTCTCCCACTTTACACCTGACTTGAACTGGTGCCCTGTGATCATTAGTGATCCAGCCATGGGCCCGTCCTTCTGGTCTATCAAGCGTTATTCTTGTTTCATCTGTCTATAAAGCCATGGAAAAATCAGTCTTCAGGTATTTCTTGGCCCAATCTTGATGCTTTAGCTTATTTCTGTGGTGGTTATATATCACTTTTCTTTACCTTAGCCATGTGTCTGAGAACTTAAAACCTTGTACTTTTGGACACTCCAGGTAGGTTGCTCTTCTGGAATCTGATGTGACTTGCAGTTAATGGGTACATGGTAACTTCATGTTTAATTCTTCTCATGTCTTACACTAATTTCAGCCTTTTCTTATACATGTGTTTTTTTGCAACCCTGATGACTATTGGCAACAAAATATATGATTAGCAAATTCTAGGTAGTTGCACCCACCTCATGGTATTTTACAAATTTAAAATTTTCAGTGTCAGTTAAATCACTATTGTCCCATTTCTGCCTTCTTATTATGCACACCTTAAGATAAGGTGTTAATCCTTAAGTCATCATTTAATCGTTAAACAATGATATAGCATCTGAAAATGATTCTGTCCAGTAAGCATTCAGGTTTATGTGGTTTAGAGCTGGAAAATGTGTGTAGAAATAATGATAAGGTCAGAACTTTGATTTGCCTAATAATTGTGCATGCAGTGTACATTTAACATAAATATTGACTGATTATAAACCGTAAATTACCAGAAGGTGACCTTGCTAATTAAAATCTTCATAAAATCTAAATATTGATTAAGCAAATAAAAATACTACAATTCGTTTAACAAAATTATTCACTTACATTTATTAGATGTGACACGTGTTCTGTCCAGCAATGGTGGACTGGTATTCATAAATCAAAATTGGATGAAGCTTTTATATTCGATTCTTTTTGTTTCATTATACCTAAAGATTTATCTACAGTGGTTATGAAAATCAGTATATTTAAAATGGATAAAAGACTGCTCTCTCCATGCATGTGACTAGTCCTGTACACCTGCCTCAGGCAATCAATCCAAAAAGTTCATTTCAACAAGAATCTAGGGAGGCCTGATGTTGGAAATAATGTATAACTTCAAAATGATTTCCATTCTAGAGATGAATTTTACAGTTTATCATAGTTTATATAACTATAAGGTAATGAAAGGCATTGTATCTTTTTTGTATCCAAGCTCCTCTCAAGCATACAGCTCAGTCATTTTGGCATCTTTGCGAGCATATCACTTATTTACTCAATCTCTTTGCCTTGACAGGACATGCACATTATTAGTACAGATGAGAATCAAGTCTTTGCAGCTGTCCAAGAATGGAATCAGAATGATACGTATAACCTTTACACGTCAGACCCCCGTGGCATTTACTTCACTTTAGCTCTGGAAAATGTGAAGACCAGCAGAGGAGTGGAAGGGAATATCATGATTGACCTCTATGAGGTATGTGTTCTTTGCCATGTACATTTGATTAGACATTTTACATTGCACAGCTGTGGTTCATTTGTCATTTATCCTTATGTTAGGAATACAAGGGGCTTGCAAGGATATATTTACTTTATTCTGATATTGTCTTAGCTTATTGTTATTAATGGATTCATTAAAGATTAACACTAGAATTACCAGAGCCTATGAAAAAACTTGTAGATCCGTCCAACCTTAAAACGCTTCGCACCTCTCCGTCAGCGTCTTTTGTCCTTTAAATGTGCTGATAAGCAGCAAACAGCAAGCAGCCTGCTATCACATCCCCCCACCCCGCACAGTTTTCTCAGCTCAAGTCTGTTTACCTTCGTGTCAGTTGCTTAGAGTTGTATAGAGTGAGAAGTCAAGCAAAATGACACCTTTTATAAATACTATATCGTTATTTGGAACATGTGTGTTCTGTGTCTACAACGATCTATGTAAACACATCGTTAAAACAGAAACGTTTTTCATGCTTTAGTAATAATTGACAAAATGTAGACATTAAGTGTATAATGTCTGAAGCCTGAATTCCAAATATCAAAGAAACATTTTTACATTTTCATCACTGGAATCAAATGTATGTTTTTATTCTAAAATAGTAAGAATACGAGCAGCTCACTTCTCAAAACGGACTTGTCCATGATCGAACCCGTGAAGCATTGATTACTAGTCAACAGTTGATACTGTTGCACCACCGAAGCTGTCAATGTCACATCCTAACACGGCTTCTTTTTCTGCAGTTATATTTTTGAATGGAAGCGCATTTGTTCTGTTATATTTGTACCTTTTCTGAAAGTGTTTCTTTGATATTTGGAATTCAGGCTTCACAAATTATACACTTCATGTCTACATTTTGTCAATTATTACTAAAACATGAAAAACGTTTCTGTTTTAATGATGTGTTTACATAGATCGTTGCAGACATGGAACACACATGAAATGCAAGTGTTCCAAATAACGATATAGTATTTATAAAAGGTGTCATTTTGCTTGACTTCTCACTCTATACAACTCTAAGCAGCTGACACGCAGGTAAACAGACTTGAGCTTAGAAAACTGTGTGGGGTGGGGGGATGTGATAGCAGGCTGCTTGCTGTTTGCTGCTTATCAACACATTTAAAGGACAAAAGACGCTGACGGAGAGGTGCGAAGCGTTTTAAGGTGGGACAGATCTACGAGTGTTTTCTGGTAATTCTAGTGTTAAACTGTCTGACTAAAATATTGAAGTTGATCACACCCGTAAAGTTAATAGAAGCAGTAAGCTTTTGATTCCATGGGATCATGCATTTCCACATCTGGTGGACTGGTTGTAGCAGAGTCTGTTATGTCTCTGGAGTCCAATACTAGAGTAGCAGTGTATAGCAGAATGATTAGGAAGCTCTAATATTTTCCTGTGGGCTCTCTTATTGTTGGTGTTCTAAATCCCTTTGGTCTCATACCTCAAGAGACCCTTCATCACCTTCTACGTCCAGGCAATCCTGTTTGAGGCGAATGACTGCCAAGTGCTGGTATTGATGTCAAGAGCCTTGAAGGTCACACTTGCAGACATCCTTATAGTGCGTCTGGATTCTTCCTGTTGGCTTCCTGCCAGATTTGCCAGTTCTCCAAAGAGAAGGTAGTTACTTGCTAACACTACCATCATTATAGTTTACTAAATTTGTGCCTTCATCAGAATACCACTAAAGGCTAGCAGGAGGCTGTCAGATTTGCCAGGAAGATTAGTGGCAGCTGTGGAAGAGGATTTGGATAGGTCCCAGACAGTAGTTCATTTTACTCTGTTTAGCTTATTTACATTCTTACTTACTTACTTCATCTTCTACGATCATACCTTATTTTGTTGGGGTCTTGAGTCATTGATTATATTTTCTTTGTATCTTTTGCCTGGATCTTCATTTGTTCCCCATACTCTTCTAGGTTTTCCCTAAGCCTAACACTACCCCTAACCCTAAGTTCTGTCTTTTTCCATCAATCACCTTATTGGGATACCTTGTTTCACTCATCATTATTGTACATGAATATCACTGTATCTATTTTATTTCTGTTGTTTTCATGAGTGGTTACATTTCCCATTCTTCACAGATTACTCTGTTTAGGACAAGAAGAAATCTTAAGTTGCTCTCCTAGAGTATATAATGGCCATGGCTACTATTCTGGTCATGGCTGTGCAAAAAGGCTGCAAGGCCCTGCAATTAGACAGGGTGCTCTTTGTGAAAGCGTTCTTCGAGGACGCCAGACGGCAGTCAATGTGGTTAACAGATGTGACTGAACCTCAGCCAATGAGAGACATGTTAAGAAAGGACATTAGGGTAATCTCTGACTGAATGCATCCTTCAGTTGAGGAAGATCCCTCAGATGGACAGCTGAAAGCAGAGGGGCCTGTTAGTTTATTCCTGAACTCCTATTAACTGTTCCAGTGGGCAAGCGATCTGTGTGCTGCCTGACTCTTTAACTGTGAGTTAGATCTCATGATTGTAGAAGTATCTGGTGCCACTTGGTAGAGTTCTAAGACAATGAATGGTCATTCCTGACTCAAAAAAATTGTTACTGGGAATATTCCAGATAATGGTTCTTGCTCAGAGCTTGAAGTCCCTTTCTGGTTATCCTGTAGTTGGTTTTGGAATTGGAAGGATAGCTATTGGCAAGAGCTTTGCTGTTAAGATGAAGAGGTACCAGAGGGAAAATTATAGACTTTGAGCACTGGTATTTTAGTGGCAAGTGGACTAGCGACTCCACTATGTAGCCCTGGTGTTAGTGAAGCCCAGAGAGACATTAGGGTGTGTTGTATTCCTTTTGTTATGATGGTATTTAGTTTCTCTTTATTTTCATCCCTGACATGACTTTTCAAATTCATAAAGTGAATGGGATAGGTAAGAATTGTTACACAAGTGTCACTTAATATCCCTTTTTACATTTTTGGTTTGTTAATTTCACACCTTCTTTAGCTCTTTTCTTAAGGGATGCCCAAGAACACCCCTAACAATCATATAGCATAAAACTGTCTTTCTGGCACAGGAATGCAGGAACACTTTGGGCTTCTCTGTGGAGCTGGTAACCAAAAAAGTGATCTGTTTGAAAAGTGACACTCGGAGGGTAGAAAACTGCCTAAGGCCAGAGCTCTAAAATCGAGTTAGAACTTTGAGATGAAAGCTAACTGGTAAGAGGTTTGAAGGCCAGAGTGCTATGAGAGAGAAAGAAAGAGTAAATGCAAGAAGGGTGTGCTTTGGTAAATGACTTGACAGGTGGGTAAGTGGAAGAGACATCCTACTAGTCAGATACGGACTAAGCAAGTGTCATAAGGCCCAGTTGACCAGAAGAGTTTGTATTTTCACTAATACTTTTTATTTGTGTTCTTCTCAGTATGATATCTTATTGCCAATTAAATGCACTCTTTGAGAGGCCAGTGTCTTGGTATTAATTTAGGCACGGAAATATGCCAGAAGGGCTGTATTCTTTCAAACTCTTCCTTATTGGTTGTTTTAACTGCTATGCTGGTTTTTATAATTCTTATATTCACAGAATAGTGATGGGAGCTTAACCATGTATTGCTGTTCTTTCTCTGTTTCTTTTCCCCTCTTTTCTGTCCCCTTTAATTTCTCACCCCTAAAGAAAGCTTGGCAGTCACACTCTTACCAATGCGTAAAAAAAGTATTCACCCCCTCGAACGTCTTCACATTTTATAGTTAG
>JANRMT010062812.1:6923522-6934124 GCA_026402145.1 Polypterus bichir lapradei
TAGGCAGTGGAATTTACAGTTTTTGTGCAGATTGTTAGGTACACCTGTACACTTCCTGATCATGCAATTATCTACTCAGCCAATCACGTGGCAGCAGTGCAATGCAAAAAGTCATGCCAATGCAGTCAGGAACATTATTACCCCAGAATGATGAAAAAATATAATCTCTGTTATCTTGACTGTGGTGTGATTGTTGGTGCCAGATGGGCTGCTGTGAGTATTTCTGTAACTGCTGATCTCCTGGGATTTTCTCACACAACAATCACTAGAATTTCCCAGAATGGTATGAACAACAAAAAAAGTCCAGTGAGAAGCAGTTATGGAAATGGAAATACCTTATTGATGAGAGACATCTGAAGAGAATGGCCAAACCGGTTTGTGCTGACAGAAAGGTTACGGTTACTCAGATCACCACTTTGTACAACTGTGGTGAGCAGAAGAGCATCTCAGAATACACAACATCTCTAACTTTGAGACGGATGGGCTACAACCACAGAAAAACCTGTTGAGTGCCATTCCTGTCAAGGAAGAACAGAAAGCCGAAGCTGCAGTGGGCACAGACTCACCAAAACTGGACAGTTGAAGATTGTAAAACTTAGCTGGATGAATCTCAATTTCTGCTGAGGTACACAAATGTTAGTGTCAGAATTTGCCACCAACTGCATGAATCTACACTTCCAGTCTGCCTTATGTCAATAGTCGAAACTGGTAGTGGTGGTGTAATGGTGTGAGGAATATTTTCTTGGCACACTTTGGGCCTGTTAATATCAATCAATCATCACTCGAATGCCACTGCCTATATGTCTCTTTTGCTGACCATGTGCATCTTTTCATGGCCACTACTTTTCCTTCTTCTAATGGCTACTTCCAGCATGATATTGCACCTTGTCACAAAGCAAACGTTGTCTCAAACTGGTTTCATGATTGTGACAATGAGTTCAGTGTTCTTCAGTGGCCTTCCCAGTCACCAAATCTGAATCCTACAGAACATCTTTGAGATGTGGTGAAACGAGAAATTTGCAGCATGAATATGCAGCTGACAAATCTCCTGAAACTGTGTCATGTAACCATGGACCATAATCTCAAAGGAATGTCTCCAATATCTTGTGGAATCCATGCCATGGAGAACTGAAGCTGTTTTGAGCACTAACGATGGCCCTACCCAATGGTCCTAAGAATTTGTTCCATCAGTGTATGTATAGTATGTCTGGATTTACGTATGTATATTGCTTTCTAGGACATTACTCCTGTTTCTTTTTTTTATAAATATGCATTTCCCCAAGAGACTTTATACTCTAAGATGTCATATGTAATCATTTCTTAATACATTTATTTCAAATTGTTTTCTTAATGTGTAGTATAATAGAATCTTAAGCATTTTCTTCAGCTCTGAACCTGTTAATTGTCTGGCCCATTTTCAAGTGTTCTCTTCCTTCTAGAGCCTTTGTTGGAGAAGCTAATTTGATGTGACCTTTAAAAATCAATCTGATACTATCTCATTATATCCGCTCCCATGACAATAATGGAGATGCAAACCAAACAAACAATCCATAATAGCTCCAGCTTAAATGTTGAAGAAAAAGAACATTTGTACATTTTCTATTGAAATGCCAAGGGAAAAGTTGAAATGATTATTAGGAACAACAAATGGTGATAAATTAACTCTGTCAAATAGCAAGGGAAGTATTTTCTATTTTGATTTAAAAAAAAATAATGAAATAATAAAAATGCATTTTTATTACATTTTTTCATTTCTACATTTCTGATGTCAATCTTTTTTAAAATAGAAAATTTTATATGGTATATACAACATATAGATATATTTTATATGTTGCATGCATATGGGTATTATATTTTTATGGAAGCAGAACTAGATGTGTATTATTCATATTACCACATTTCTTGCTTATGGTGTTTTCGATCTTTTATCTAGATGAGAATGAGAGTTTATGAATCCCCGATTTTATAAATGTATACTTCACTCTTTAACTTTCATTTCTGATTTATAAGTAGTTTGGCATTTCCACGTATAAAAGCAGCTGCCTCAGAATGCAGAACACTCATCATAACTTGTTCTCCTATTTGACATTAACTTGTGTAACAATAAGGGAGCGCATCTTTTACCACGGTTTTGTATGCATGTTTAGGATTTTTCACTTTTCCTAGGTAGCAGGGATCAAAGGAATTTTAATTGCAAACAGAAAGCTTGACAATCAAGTGAAGACTTACATCACATACAACAAAGGACGAGACTGGCGTTTGCTACAAGCCCCTGCCACAGACCTGATGGGTAATGACATTTATTGCATTCTGGTAAGTGGCTTTCACTTGCTTTGATTTTATAGATTTTTTTAAAGAATGTATCTCCATATAATACAGTATGTATAGTGACAGGGTATTTTTTTTTTTAAATTTGTTGGTTGCCTGGTGTATGCGTCAGACACAGTATTCAAGAAAAAGCTTACTGAAACTAGCTGATAAAACGAGGTGGCTTTTTAATTACTGTGAATAGCAATTAAAATCCTACAGGGAGGAGTTCCTAAGACAAAGTGCAAACAACCTAACTTGGTATGGTATTCAGACTAATGCAAAAGGTTTGCTTCGCTTCTAGCCTTATGTAATACAGTGGAACCTTGATTTGTGAGCATAATTCGTTCCAGAAACATGCTTGTAATCCAAAGCACTCATATATCACAGTGAATATCCCCATAAGAAATAATGGAAACTCAAATAATTTGTTTCACAACCCACAAATATTTATATAATAATGATTAATATAAAATATAAAATAAAAATACATAAAACAAATTAACCTGCACTTTACCTTTGAAAAGAATCGTGGCTGGTGTGAGGGAGACGAGAGAGAGGAAAGGAGAGGAGGAGGAGGAGAATTATTGTGTAGGATGACTTTCACTTTAATGGAATTTCCTTATTATTTGCGACTTTAATAAGGAAACCTATCCAATGACATTTGCTTTTGCCTGAAGAGTCACTACACTTGGAAACAAAATAAAAAAAAAATGCTTTACGCACTGTAAGGTTTCTAAACTCTTTTGGGATTCCCCCCCAATGGGACAACACATGGAAGAGCATCCCAAAGCAACCGCATGCTCCCAACGCTGTAGTAGTTCGCCATAAAAGTGAATCAGAAAAGATTGCGGTCAAGCCTGCTGTCGATGTGTGATGCAAGGAACATTATAAATGCAAGAGCACAGTATTACTTAGCAACTAACCTGGTCACGACCCTGTCTGATTGCTGTGTCTGTGTATAGGAGAGCGGTAGATCCCGTTACAATAAATATCCGTGCTGTTCCTGTTTTACGCTGAATAAAGCTGGTTTTACTAAAGTACTGAGACTCAGCCTCGTGTTTTGGGGTGCATGACAGGGATAAGCACGTTACAGCACACACACGTGGTCACAATGCTATAGTAAACAGTATACGCTCATATGGATATTAACTATATGAGTGAGGCACGCCGACTGAAAACGAGCATGGGAGACGATTACCCACAATCCTCACGTGATGCTTGGCAGACAAAGCGTATATGTATTACTCGTACTACAAGATCTCGCTAGTTTATCAAGTTAAAATTTATTTAAAATTTGAGCTTGTCTTGCAAAATACTCGCAGACCAATTACTCGCAATCCAAGGTTTTACTGTATACTTTAAATGCCTTCCTCACACTCCATTGCTACTGTACTTTCTGGTGAACTGTCATCCTCATTCACCCCAATTGTATTCTGCCAGGCTAATTTAATTATCATTGTGGATGTCTGAAGGAATGACAAGCTGAAACACTGACACATTTTGGGGCGCCAACCCAGCCATCCCCAATCTACATAACGGTTTAAACAAAAACACCTGATGGTGTGAAAATGAAACACAAAGGAATAAAATGGCTAAAATAATAAAGACTGCTTCATCTCCTATCAAGTTTGTGAGGAGTTTGTTTGCTGTGGTCGCATGGTTAAAAAGTGACACCTCCATCTAGGCGAACATACTTTTATGACCCAGGAACTGGATGGGGCCGAGTCAGTTGATCACATTGGGTTGTTTGTCTGCACTATGGAGGAAGAATAGGAGAAGACAGTTAGTGGCAGTGCACCCTGTCGTTCCTGTGACCCTCTGACGCTCATGTGTGACACCATATTAACCATGAGACTTCCTCTGCCCTCACAACATTGAATCATAGACGGATTTAATTTGACATTTTGTATATGTGACGATGCAGGTCCAGCTTCATGGCTCCTGCTTCCTTTTTGGGAGCTCTTGAACCCAACACCGTCGATAATGTAACCAGATGAACTGGCCAATGACAATGAGGACACCAAATGAAGCAAGGGGAAGGTGCAAAATACAAACGTGCTTTTATTACAAAAACAAAAAAAAAGTCAAAACCAAAAAGTGTTCAAAACAGTGCAGTGCTTCAAAAATGTCCATAAATATCCATCCATCCATCCATTACCCAACCCGCTATATCCTAACTACAGGGTCACGGGGGACTGCTGGAGCCAATGCCAGCCAACACAGGGCGCAAGACAGGAAACAAACCCTGGACAGGGCGCCAGCCCACCACAGGGCTGTCCATAAATAAATAATCCATATTAATAGAGTGAATAAAAGTGAAGGTTAAAATAATCCCAAATAAAAAATCCATTACAACGAGGTTAACAGCAACAATAGCTGGAAGCAGTTCCCCTTTAAAAGCCCGGTGCCTTCTTTTAGTTGGCGGCTCCCCTGTATCTCACATCTGCACCAGGGGAGTCACCCTAGCTGTATGTACAGCTGTTTTCTCCACAGGTCTGGTGGTTTTCCGACCCCTGGCTTCGTACAGCTCCCTCCAGGGACTTGGGCTCCCCAGTGACACTCACACTAGGGTACACTCTCCCAAGCCTCACTGACTCCTCAATCCTGGTAACTTCTGCTCCTCTGAAAAACTCAGCAGGAGTGACCCACTCCATCCACTCCCAAGTGCCGGCCAAACATCCCACTAGGATTCACTTCCTAGCTGCCTGCCTTTACTACTACAAGGCTTGCTCGCTCCTGCACCGGCTCCTTAGCCTCCTGTCTTCTTCTCTCACTCTTCTAACCTCTGCTCTCTTTATCAATCTCTCCTCCGCATTCGTGTTCCTCCTATTTATAATGCGGATGTGGCACAGGTGTGGTGATTAGCAGCTCCCAGCATCAAATATGGACACAGCCTCCCCAGTGACCAGGAACACTACTATCTCCCTCTTCAAGCCATGAGTGCTGTGATTATTTATTTAAAACTGGCCATTCATTTCGAGCCGTGGACCCTCTATATCACAGTAGAAACTCTTTAATGCCAAAGTGAAAACAGATCTCTACAAAGTCATCTAAATTAATTCCAAATATAAAACATAAAATAATTGATTACATAAATATCCCTCCCTTTAACTTGACACACCTAAATCATAACTGGTGAAACCCATTAGTTTCAGAGGTCCCAGAATTAGTTCAGTGGAGATCGCCTGTCTGGGGTTTCAATTGATTGTTGTATAAATGCTATTCTATGTGGAAAGTCCAACTTGTGGTGAGTCAGTATCATGACTTAACCTGAACAACGATCAACTAAATAATACTTCTAGCAATTCTGTAAAGAGGTAATTGAAAAGAGCAAGGAAGGGGATGGATACAAGAAATTATCCAAGTCACTGAATGAAATCAATCATTAAGAAATGGAAAGAGGATGGCAACAGCAGAAAATCAGTCTAGAGGAGGCCCTACTCATAGAGCTACCAGGCAATTGGGAAAAGGTTAAGGCCTAAGAGGAGGTTTATGGATGTGGTGGGAGAGGACATGAAGGTGATAGGTGTGATAGAGCAAGATGTAGAGGACAGGAAGATCTGGAATGGGAGTAGCCAAAAGAAGAAGAAGATGAAGAAGAAGTAGCGGTAATGAAGATGAGTTATAAAGAGATGTAAGAAAGCTTGGCAGTATGGGGAGAAAAAATGTGTCTTGAAAACAGAAAAGTTGTACAGCATATGTACGGATCAGCATAATATGGGCAAGAACATCTTAAAATATCAAAATTCTATCTTATATTTTAGAATAGCATTACTGTATTACATTGTGCTTAGAGCTGCTTCTTTACATCTCCTGAGTGCAGATCTCAGCCTGGTTACTGCTTACAGCCGGTACGTTCTGTCAGTGGCTGAATGACATTTTACTTTGTTTGCCTTTATATATCTCAAAGACACGTTCCTTAGTTTGATTAGCAATTCCATACTTGTCTTGTGTGAGTTTATGTAGGTGTCTTCATGAGCGTACATTTAAATAGACTGGCACCCTCTCTAACATTGGTTCCTTGTGCTTCATGCTGCTGGGATAACCTCCCCTAAGACCTTGTACTTGGATTTAGCAGATAAATGGACACCATATATTGTTGGAATTGCTTACCCAAGAATTATTATTTTACGCTGCCAGGGAGATACCATTTTTGATGCTTTCATACTTGCATTCATCCAGAGAGAGAAATATATGGGGTTCTTATGTATGCAAATGATATATGGTTTTTAATTTTCTGTTACTGTAATACCATACAGACATAAATCTGTGTTAGCCTTTGAAATCTATCCTGAGTGCAGAGCACTATGAATAAAGTGAATTGAACATTAAAGTTACAAGTTCATTGCTCACTTGTTTATAAACGTTTCTGTGACTCATGCAGCCATTGAGTGGTGCGTCCAGCTGGTTACATTGTCTTCTAATTCCCATTAATAAAAGCACTCAAACACGTAGCACCCTTGAGTGGATCACACAGTATGACATTTAAATCACTTTAAAGCTTTTTCTTGCACCAATGGCTTGTTTCAGTCATCAAAAAAACATTCATTGTAGGCAAGCAGACCCAACATGTTATGAGGAACAAATGAGGGCATTTCAAGCTCTTATTGTACGTACAGTGCTGGCTAATTATCCATGTTGCATAGACTTGAGTGGCTCCAATAATTTAGGTTTTGCTTTTTTTTTCTTATTTCTATTTCATCCACTTGTTTTTGTGCCCCTTTAAAAGCTTTTCCAGTGATATTACTTATAATGGATGACAATTATAGAAATAATCTAAAAGGGTTCCCATCAAAGAATCAATGTAGTTGAGCGCACAATTGGAGTGGAGAAAGGTGGAGCGGAGGTTAGACTCATTACTGAAATCGCTTGACACTGTAATTACCTGAGAAATTTCTGGAAAAAGAAGCAACCCGATTTTGTTCTTTCACAAGTCCTTATCTCCCAAGTGAAGTAATCAGTTAAAAAAAAGGAATCTTGCATTTTTCATCCAGCATCTCTCTTGAGCAAAACAAAAGCATCTATCCAAGATGTTGAACTTTTAATGTAATGGAAAAGGGTTTCCATGGTAGTAGTTTCTTTTTGGCTAATATATGAATAAAAGTCTGAATGTACCACTTAGTTTATTTTCCCTAAATGAAAACTCAAAAACAGAAAATTTAATAGATAAATGTTTTAAAGCAAAAATAATCTTATTAAAATGCATGCTAGAGGAGAGATGAGAAATATGAAAAACTGCTTATACAGTATGTAGATTTATTAAAAAAGTGATTCAACCAACGATGCATACAATGCAAAATGTGAACGTACAAAATTAGTTATGCAACTGAAAATACATGTAGTCTTGTAATATTTTATACATAAAATTCAAAGTCATTTTATCGTTAAATGGAGGTTTGTCACAGTGGAGCTCAATGCAAAAAGAAAAACAAGTAGCAAATGCTCTTATTAAAGAGAAAAAGTTTACAGCAGCAATTAGCCTTGTTCAGTACTCTTAAGATGAATAAAATATGGTTTCTTACAAAATCTAAATATTAAAATTATCTCTTAGGCAATTACATTTGTGAAGGATAATTCCTGGCTTATTCTTGAATTTTAGTTTTTAGTTGTAAAGAGGATATTTAGCAGCAGCTGAATAGTTACTCATATAAAATACTGTATACAGTATGTTTTGATCTTTTCTCTGAAATACTCAGATTACAATATCGATATCAAAAGATTTATATGTAGAGTGGAAAAGTAGTGCTGCCTTACAGATCCAGCATTCTGGGTTTGAATCCTGCACTCGGGCATTCTGCCTGTGTCTCTGTGGATTTTTCTTGGGCTTCACTAGATACACTATAATTAATAACTGTTTAATACACATTCACATTTCTCACAAACATTGGCCTGGTGAAAACACTGCTCAATCAATGTAATACAAAGACATTTTTTGGACATTTTTAGAATTTCTATACCTATGATTTTTGCCTTTACATTACTCCCCACGTGATGAGCACAATAAAAGTGTTTGCTTTCCTGTACTGCACACACATTGTGCTGGCTTTACTGTGTTTTTGATAGGGGCAGACATCACATCTTTTTGGCTTATTGCCATTGCATGTACCCATTTTTTTTATTCCTCGTGGGACTGGAAGCACCAGCTTGTTCTTTCATTACAATGGCATTACAATGTACAATGGTGCATATATGGTAAAAATAGTAATTGCTGAAATAAGGTCATAAATTGCTATGTACTGCATAATTTTTGATGTCTGGACTGACTTGCTACTCAGTGTTTGTCAGGGCTCAAGTATCTCAGCAAATCAATACTTTTCTTCTATCTATATTAAAAATTTTACAGTGACATTTCATTTCAAATCAGTTTACTTTTGTATAGCACTCTACTCTTGAGTGCTGCCACAGGCTGCTTTGACAAGTTCACAGGTAGGTACAAATAAAAAAACTTTAAAAACAGCCAATATACATAATGAGTACTCAAAAAGACACATATGAGGTACAAAATGCTGCACGTTGATTAAACTTTTCTGTATTGTCATCGAGTACTTGTATTGAAATGTACTAATATATTAAGGAATTTCAATGATTTGTAATAAAAAATATATAATGTACAAAGAGCAGATACATTTAAATACATTTTAGCTTCCATTGCATCTTAAGTGTATTGTATGGATTGCTTGTTAATGAAAAAAGTTACATCTAAGTGATACATTTTGTCCTTCTCTTTATCGTTCTGTTTTTGCTTATAATTGTTTAGGAAAATCTCTCAGAAAAGTACATTATTTTGTTGCATAATATTTAAACTCCATTATGAGAGTGTAATATTAATTCTGCTCCTTTTATCCACAGCCATTTTGCTCCCTACATCTGCACTTGCAGGCTTCAGAAAATCCATATACGTCTGGAAGCATATCTAGTAAAGAATCTGCTCCTGGGATTATAGTAGCTACTGGTATAGTAAATAATCAATATTTATTTTATGCCAAGAAGTTTATGTTTTGAAATACTGCAAAAGTTTACCATGAAATATTGATTATGTTTTTTTCTTAATTTTGGAAATATTTTTATAAAACAGGCAAATGGATGAAGTTAGACAAAATGTAAATTTCACACAAATGATAGAAAGTTTTACTTCAAACAGAGAACCATAGAGAAATTGAATAATTTACCAAGCAGTGTATTGTACAGTAGACGTTAGGGTCCTTCAAATCTTGATTTTTTTTTTTTAGGTGAATATGTCTAGGAGATAGGAAGGATTGAATGGCCTATACTCTTTAAAACTTTTCTTTAAATAAATATATGCATTATCAAATCAGAACCTTTACAAAGTGTAGACATCAAGTTTAATTGATAGCTCCATATTATTATTAAAATAATAATTTAACAGTCTAATCACTAGGGAGAAGGTAGGAAAATCACTGGAGATGGTACCAGTTCATTGTTGGGCCCACTAATGATCACGCCAACGCACTCACACTCACACTTACACAGGGCCAATTCAACAAATAACATGACCTGCATGTCTCTGGGGATGTGCAAAGAAACTGCTGTATCAGGAGAAAAACCTACACAGTCACAGGGAGAATGTGCAAAATTCACATGCATGACTACTGAATCCATAAGGCAGCCGCACAATCCACTGTGCCACTAAGCTGCCATCAATATTATTGTTGTTACATTTAATTATCATGGCAATTTATTGCCTGCCGCTGCGGTGTCTGTGATGCAACTAGGGATCTAAGGTTCAGCCCAGCACTTCACAAGAAATCTGTGCAGTTCCTATCAGTGCAGTCTTCTGGTGTCCTGGCATCTCCTTCGGATTCTTTTCAAACTCTTTCTTGATGGTACTTAGAGCCCAGACAATCACAAGCACAGCTCTAATCTTGGTGCCCTACATTCTGCCACTCTCGATCTCCAGATCTTCATATTTGCTTTGCTTTTCAGCTTCATTGAATAAGATGTGGTTGTCATCTGGGATTGCTGTGTTGATCAACAGGCATTGCTCCTTCTTCTTGTGATGGACCACTCTATCAGGATGATTGCCTGAAATGGAACAATCAGTTTGCATCGCCAAGTCCCACAAGACAGTAGTGTCTTCACCTAGTGCACCACAGATCGTCCAGTGCAGATACTGTAGCTGTTAACCTTGTTGTGCCAGACTATGAATTCAGTAGAAGCCAGCATTGTTCATCCAGCGATGATATGACTGACTATCTCCTCAGCTTTGCTTATTATTATTATTATTATTATTATTATTATTATTATTATTATTATTATTATTATTATTATTAT